>VZTJ01005497.1:241214-283426 GCA_013397795.1 Orthonyx spaldingii
GGGCGCGGGCCGTATGTAACCCGCGGCACCGCCCGCCCGCCGCGCTCCCGCCGCGCTCCCGCCGCCGCACGCAGGTGAGGCCGCCGCCGCTCGCCTGTCACACCTCGGGGGGCAGCGATCGCTGGGGACCGGGGACACGCGTGCCACTGCCCAAGAGGGGGACCGGAACACGCGTGTAGCCGTCTGCGTGGGGCTCCAAGGGATCGAGGATACGCATGTCCCCGCTTGCGTGGAGAAACGGGAGATAGAAGGACTGGGGATACCCATGTCCTCGCTTTCGGGGTCGGGGGGAACTGAGGGATCAGGGACACTCACATTCCCCATCGGGGATGTGTCTGAGGGCCACGCGTGTCCACACTTCGAAGGATGTCTGACGGACCGAGAACTGCGTGGGCAGGGTGGGTGCGCGGGACAGAGGCCATTTGCGTGGAAGCTGCGGAACCCCCCTGCCCCCGCGGGGACGCGGTAGCCAGGGCTATGCACGCTGTTACCTGCGGGAGGTTCTGTCGTCTCTTCTGGACGGGACAGGAGCCGGTGCTTCTCTCCCTTTCTCCTGTTGTGGGGACACTTTGGGATGGGGCCGTGCCCCGGGGGACTGGAGGGGTCGGGTCGTATCCCCATGTCCCTGCCCGTCCTGAGGGCTGGAGGGCTCTGGGTGATGTGTGAAGACGGTGAGATGGGGCCGTGCGTGTCCTCACCTGCAGAGTGCGGTGGAGCCACGCACATCCCTGCCGGTGAGGGAGCAGGCACGGGACGGAGCGTGTCCCATGTCCCTGCGTGGAGAGAGGACACCGCAGGCACAGGTAGAGACCCCTCATGTTCCTTCAGGGGACAAAGTCCCTGCTGTGCTCTGGGGCATTGGGGCATCCGGCCCCAGGACGAAGCTGGAGACACCACTCATCCCAGATTGTGTGGCTCTTCATGTGTGCAGATTGTCCATGGAGTGTGCACACATCTGGGATACTCTGGGGTCCAAGGCTGGGGAGATGTAGCCTTTTCTGAAATCCCAGGACTGACTGGTGGATGGGGGAAGGTGACAGCCCCCAAGTGTGCTTCACTAGCACTGGGAAGAGATAGAAATTAGCTGTGACTCACAAGGACCATAGGGATCAGGCTCCAGGTTTCTGGAATGCCTTGGATCTGCTGTACTCTGTGTGACCACAGGTTCTGCCATGGGGCTGATGCTCTCTCAGGATGATGGTGTGTTCCACAATCCCAGGTGATCTGTGGCTCCAGGGAGAGCCCAGCAGACTTTTGGAGGCTGAAGCCCTAACTTTAGGGGAGCCAAAGCTGCTGGGATCAAGTGGAACAGGAGATCCTTGCTCTTTGGGAAGGTGTTTGCACTATCTAACATACCATTTTTGGAGGAGTGTGAAACTCCAGGCTTTGACAGGGCACAGGGATCGTTTCTGATGGGAAAAGACAAGGCTGACAAGCTTAATTTCAATAGATGCAGAGGGAGGGAATGAGTTTCCGAAGGTGGCGCATGGAATCTGTGGAAAAGCAGGGTTTGGAGGGCTCATCATTACAACATTCCTGGAAAGCTTGACAAGACTCTGGAAATAATCCACACTTACCAAGCCTTCCCTCAGCAAGCTGCACCATGGACATCCAAGGTCAGTCTGCAAGATCACCACTGTTACTGTATCACAGTGGCCATGATCCAGACTGGAAAACCTCCAGAGTCTTGGATTGATAGGGCAATAAGTGGATTTTAATTTCTGGGGCATGGAGAGATAAAGGATTCATGAGAACTGGCATCTCATTTGACGGTTTGGGACAAGAGCAATTCCCATACCTGAGGGAGTTGTGCTCAGTGACAGCAGGAATTTT
Source organism: Orthonyx spaldingii (assembly GCA_013397795.1). Classification (NCBI taxonomy): domain Eukaryota; kingdom Metazoa; phylum Chordata; class Aves; order Passeriformes; family Orthonychidae; genus Orthonyx; species Orthonyx spaldingii. Next base: position 243,048 of record VZTJ01005497.1, read on the forward strand.
GAAACACTTGTTCTGCTGTAACTCTGGGTCTGGGAAGACCCAGGGGGAAGGGAGAGACAATCTGTGCTGTGGCTGTGGTGATATGTTTTGAGCCTTGGCTTTGCTCCACATCTCCTGAGCCACTTCTGCAGCACCTTCAGACCTCACTCTGCAGGGGGGTTGCAACTCTGTACATTCTGAGTCAGGAGGAGATAAATCCAGCTGTGTCTCCAGGGTCTCCCTTCCTACAGGACAGGAGGCCATGTGAACCTCTGCACACAAGTCAACCACAACTGCTGCCAATGCTCAGGGAAGGGGCTGCTTCAACAGGGAGAGCTTTTAGGAAGGAGAATCCCATGTGGTGATGGTGACAGGGCTCTGCCCTCCTGGCAGAGGTCACAGGCATCTTCATGGGTCACAATTAGCCAAACTTTCATGTTCTTTGTAAGGAATGGGACTCTTGGAGTCCCTAGTTCCCATCAGCTGCACAACGCAAATCTCACATCCACCAGACCACGTTCAGCACACAGCTGTGGGATGGAAAGGATGTGGAATGGAAGAGCTGTTGTGATGGTGAAGGAGTGTGGAAATGTCATTTCTTGAGACACAACTTATTTTCTAATGCAAAAGACTAAAAGTACAGGAATCTCTGGCTGAAGGATTGACTATGGGTTACATGCTCTGCTCACAGCCTGGTGATGAGTGTTTAAATTAATGAGCGTGGTTAATGTGAGTGCAAATTATAATATTTAAGTCTCAGACCACTTTGTTTTCCAAGCAGACAGTGCGACATGAACTCATCTTTTGCAGTTTGCACCACTGAGAGTTACAGGTGAAAAATCCCCACTGCAGTTCTCAGTAAATCCAAAATAAAACCTACAGAGCTGCTGGTAATGAGTAAGCCTTTCCACACACAGATTTTCTTTAAGTTTTAATTAAAATAATGAAAAAAATTTGAAAATTAAAAACATCACTTTGGATGTGACAGAGTGGTGTAGGAAAAGCTGAAACCTGTGCATTACTGCATCTCTTGGCAGCACAGCTCTTCTGAAATAGTGCTGGGTCTTTGGATACACACTGAGACAAGGACAAAGAGCCATATTTAGTGGAAAACCCTGTCTTGGAGTTAAATTCAGGTTTGGCATTTCTGTGCATGGAAGGCCAGTCGTAGGTGGCATTGTCACATTTGTGACTCTAAATCACTTCACAATTCAGGGCTGGGAATCCCTCTCTTCTGCCAGGTGTTGCCTGGGATTTTAAAGGTTCAGCTCCCAGTGATGAAATTTCCGGGCTTTTGTAGAAAGGGAGGTGGTAAAGCATCATGAGAAAGGCTGGTCAGGAGGGATGGCCGTCAGGTTAGCTCAGAGTGGATGAAATTGTCTTGTCTGCAGTATTCACACACTTTGGGATGTCTGACTGTGCACTGAGGCTTTTCCATCATGTTCACAGCTGGATTTTGCTTGGATTGGTCAATGCCAGAAAAATTTCCAGCTGAAGTGTGCCTGTTTCTGTAATGAAGGGCTTTCTGTAATGGAGCAGGCACAACAGGATGATGAGCTGTGAGTCTGTAACTGGGATACCCCAAGGCAGGGCCACTGGTCCTGCTCCAGCAGAAAGGTGTTCTCAAGTCAGCTGACACATCCTGACATCCCAAGGTGATGGGGTTTCATATGATCCCTGCCAACTTCCCTCAGCCCAAATCAGGAGACACTGCTGATGGATGATGGCAGCAGCGGGGCTTTACCCAGCAGCAGAAACCACAAAAAGGAGCTGAGATTTTGGTCTGTGCATGTTTCCAGCCTCTGAGAGCAGCCCACCTCCAGCTCCCTCCCTCTCCTCTCCATTTGCAGCTCGCTGCTTCCAAAGACACAGTGGCCAATGCAACCTGCAGCAATGATGTTGAGTTTGGTTGTGGTTCTGGTGGGGACATGGACCTTGGGGGGTAAGTGCAATTTCGGGAAAGGGAACCCAAGGGGAGATTCTGGGTAGTTGATGCCCCTCAGGGAAATCTCCTCTGACCCATAGGGCATCATATCAGAGCAATCTGACCTAGCGGAAGGTGTCTGCCCATGGCAGGGTGAATGGAACCAGCTGATGTCTATGGTCCCTTCCAACCCAAATTCTGTGATTCTATGAAGCAGTTTGTGAGGAGATAAGAAAAAATTGGAGCAAAGTGCAGGTTGATAGACTGTCCTACTACACCTGAGATAAGGACACAGTTTGTAAGCAGGAACCGGAAGTCTTTGCTAGTAAAAAGTAAAAAGTAAAAGCAATAAAAATTAACATGAAGGAAATAAGGCTGATGCTGACACAAAGGTGCAACTCCAGTGTCAAGGTCCTCCTTTGGCTCACATGGACATTGTAGGAGTCAGAAGTAAGGAGAGGTTTCTGATCTAGTGAGAGAGAAGGAGAAAAGGAATGTCTTTTGGGATTAGACTGGTGGTAGCCACAAATTGATCTGGGGACATCAGGGTCACAAGCAGAAATTACTAATTTTAGCTATTGTCCCTCAAAAGGAGTGCAAAACTTGTGTAAAAAACTGCATATCTAGGAAGTTTCAGAAAGACTATGGGAAAAGATCACAATATAAATATAATTCTCTATGGTGATGCTTGTTTCATGTGATGCTTGTTTCATGTTTTTTTCTTGCTGCTCATCAAGTGGGTCCTGTCTCTTCCAGGAGCTCAGGAGAGCATCTCCTGGGAGGTCCAGCGCTACGACGGCTGGTACAACAATCTGCTGCACCACAGCCATGGCTCTGTGGGTGAGTGCCGGGCCTGGGGACAGGAATAGTGGGATGGGACAAGATGAGCTGCCCCATGGGCATCTGGCTTGCTTTGTGGCTGAGACAGAAACCTTTCTGACCTGAGCCTGAACCAAGCAGGTGAGCAGACAATGCCACCTCCCATGGCCCTCAGTGGTCCCTAGATGCACCTAAGAGCCCTGTTAGAGCAGTGTGGAGGGGCCAGACTGCCCAGGCACAATCTGCACGTCACGCTGGTGTTGGATCAGTCCCAGAGCAAAGCTGTGCCTTTGTGAAATCACTCAGAATATCCAAGGCAGGGAGGACCCAGCTCTTTTCAGCAGGTGTTTCTGTGATGGTCAGGGATCCCAGAGCTGCAAAAAACCATATTCAGTCAAAATCAGTGTGCAGTTCAACCACAATTCAACACAAGGTGGAAGAGTTCATTGTCCAGGCATGCTGAACCTATTGATTTTCTGCTCTGCACAGAGCTGATACCATGTACAGGCTGGTACTGGGAGAGGCATTCGGGATTTCCCTCTGCCAGTGGTGAACTGCTTCCTCATGCCTACAGCCAGTCCCTCGGCTCAACTCTAGATGTCCCTGAATCAGGGACCAGGACAGATCAGGCAGGATCTTATCTAAAACACTGAAGATTCTGAATCCTCATTTCTGGCAGCCAGGTTGGTCACTGCTCTGGTGGCACAGTGGCACAAGGTGCAGTGGCAGTTGCACAGCATCCTCTGAGTCCAAAGGGCTCTCCCACATGACATACGCATCACCAGCCCTTTGGTGACACCAAAACCTGCCAGGGAAAACCAGCCCTGTCAGACCAGATCTTCTTCTTCTAGAGCAGACAGATCAGACCTTAACTTTAGGAAACCAACATATGGAAACTAAGGTAGGAATTCAGGATTTCCCTCAGTTCTGGGGAGCTCCAGCAAATGGAGCCCACCACACTGGTGACAAGCCTTTCAAAATCAGTGAAAAATGACCTCCTGCCTCTGGGCTTTTCAGTTTTGGGACCAGCAAAGTCCCAAAGTGTGTGCAAAGTCAGGGTGTTTCTCTCTCATCTTCACACTCATCTCTCTGCCTCTCTGGGTGTTCCCTCTCCAATTCCCTATGGTGCTGGCAAACACCACACTTGTGTAGGATTGCACAGTTAACATGGGACAGCTCAACATCACTTCAGCTACCCACTGGAGCACCACACCAGATGTCCAGGAGGCAACAGGGATGCACATGAACAAGAGAAGGACAACTGGAAGAGAGGAAGATGGAGGATGGTGGATCCCTCCTGGTTTTGAGATCCTAGTGTTGCAAGAAGTTGTGGGTGATGATACCAAAACTTGCATGTTCTTGGCCACTCTAAGAACCTATGCTATCCTCTCACTCTCTGCTGGGACCTGCACACATATCCATGTATCCCATTATGGCTGTGCCTCTCACTGGGTACCACAGAACCCATTCCATGTTTTTCGGTGCTGCAGGAGCCAGGCTGCTGCGTCTCCTGCCAGCCAACTATGCAGACGGCGTCTACCAGGCACTGCAGGAGCCCCACGTGCCCAATGCTCGCCAGCTCAGCAACGCGGTGGCACGGGGACTCTCAGGGCTGCCCTCCCGCAGGAACACAACCGTGCTGGCTGTCTTCTTCGGTAAGGCCTGGGGCCTGACGCTAACTGGAAAAATGTTGGTTTGGGTGGAAAAGTGTTGGTTTCTCGCACACCCAAGGCCATGCATCTGAGTGCTCCTCACGCAGCCCTCCATAGCAGTCCCACATGTGGATATCAGACCTAGAAAGCCTTGGGTACCACTGTACCACAGCACTGTCCAGCCAGGACAGTTTGTGTGGGTTCTCAGTGACCTTTGCCAGTTGACCCAAGTGATGATGTTTGGCATTTTGGAACTTTTTCATTTGTTTTAGCAGTGGAGTTGCCCCATGGCAAAAACACCAGACAGATCCAATAAGAGCTGTGTTGGGCTAAACTGCTGCAAGTTGAAGCAGTTTTTTCTGTATCCCAGGAGCTCAGTGCTATCTTAGGTCTCCAGGCTTGGATATGCCTGTCTTTGGGAAATCATAGAATCCCAGAATATTTGGGTTGGAAGGGACCTCAATGGTCATCTTGTTCGACTCGGCCAGATTTCTCCAAGCCCTGTTCAACCTGGCCTTGCTGCACATGGTGGTCCCCTCAGCCCGCCCACAGCTGCCCACCCTGATGTCCTGCTCCAGGTGCTGGGGGCGGTCCTCACAGCTGCTGACCGTGCTTCGGTCTCTGACAGGTTTCCATGTGCTCTTGGACATCCTGGAGATGGAGAAACCCGGCTGCCCTGCTGAGTTTCTCAACATCTACATCCCATCTGGAGACCCAGTGTTTGACCCTGCCAGCACTGGAGATGTGGTCTTGCCCTTCCAGCGCGTCCGCTGGGCAGCAGAGACAGGGCAGAGCCCCAACAACCCCCGGGAACAGGTAGGTGTGGATTCCTCTGCTCTTTGCCTTTTGTCTAAATTCTTGTTCATCCACCACCAGGATGCCAAGACAATTTGCAAAAATAAAATGAGAGCACCACTATTTCCCTAAAAATATACATCTCTCAAGGGTTTGAACCAATTAAATGAACCCAAAGTCAACCTCCAAGTTTCACATTGAGCAACACTAGTGGTTGCCCGAGGTCAAAGCATTTCCTGGACAAAGAAAAGGTAATTCAGTCAGTTAATTTTCACACATTGTTTTAGACACTAAGTTCTATCTTTAATAATGTATCACAAAGGTGCGCTGGCACTACCATAAAGTTCTAATGCTGCCCTGAATTTCAGTCATTTTGGAAAATAAATCAAGGTTTTCCTCCAGTTTCTCTGGATTTTGCTGTTCTGCTTGTGTTCCCCAGATTTCTTTCATGGTGGAGAGCTTCTCTGCCAAAATCACCAAAGTGAAATACCCCCCTGAACCTTTCACATGACAAACCCTGATGAGACCAGTTTAGCAAGTCTTTTTTTATCAACATTTAAAAACTTGAAAAATGGAAACTCCAGCATGTTCTCAGAATAAAAAGTATGTTTCCATGCAAACATTTGGCAGGGGAGATACTCAACATGCTGCCAGGACAGTGAGACTTCCTGCTGCGAGGTCAGAGGGGACAGCTCTGGTGTTCCCAGTTTCCTCAGAGATGGGTTTAGTCCCTTTCCAGCCTACATAGGGACTCACAGATGTCTGCTTCTGGGCATAGTCAAAATAATTGGGGAAAAAACAACTCCAAATGTACTTTTGAAAAACCTGGACCTGGTCTTTTCCTCTACCTGGCACTAATTCCTGAAGTTCACACAGAGATTGTCCGTATATTTATTTGCTTCCTGAGAGCTCTTGTTAAAACATGGTTAAAACTGACTGCTTTGCAAAAACTAAAGAGACAGATTGGGGCTTTCCAGACCTCTTTTTGGTGCCTTTCCAGTAAAATCCTGGCACCTGTTAATGCCTGTTCCCTGTGCCTGCCCTAGACCAACGAGGTGACAGGCTGGCTGGACGGCAGCTCCATCTACGGCCCCACACACTCCTGGAGCGATGCCCTGAGGAGCTTCTCAGGGGGACAGCTGGCATCAGGGCCCAATAGGAGCCTCCCAAGGCAGACGGATGGGAGGGTTCCCATGTGGAAGGCACTGGATCCGTCCACGGGACAGGGTGGTCCCCAAGGGATCTACGGTAATGGCGGCATTCCAATAGTTTTTCATCCCTGATTGGGAGCAGGGGGAGCAGGAGGTCCCTGGAGCTGAGCCCAGAGTGGACCCCAGGAAAAGAGAAAGGGCAGGAGATGCAGGGAGGCAAGACACATGGGTCAGGAGGGCTGTGGGAGAGCAGGCAGTTTCCCAAGGGGGAGGAAGATTCGAGACCCAGTGAAGACATCCCAGCAAAGACACACCAGAAACTCCAGAGGCCACATGCCCAGGAGGCAATATCAGAGACCTGCTCTGATCCCAGGTGAACTCCTCTGGGGAAAAGGGCTGCTACTGATACAAACCTGTTCAGCTTACATTGAATTCCTCACCTGCCCAACCTTTGGTCCGTGCTGGGTGGCCCGGTGCTGCTTCTCACTTGCTTAGGTTGCTGGTCTGCCTGGGGAAGAAGGAAGGGTGAGGGGACAATGGGACACTGGGCTGCATCCCCAGGGCTGGGTGTGCTCCCCCAGCCATGGGAGACCCAGTGGTGACATCACCCACTGATAGTCATGGTGGCTCTTGCAGACCTGGGAAGTGCCTGGGGGAACGAGAATCCCTTCCTGCAGGCTGAGAGCATCGCCTGGTTTCGGTACCACAACCACCTGGCCACAGCACTGGCCCAGAAGCATCCTGCCTGGTCTGATGAGGATCTCTTCCAGCATACTCGCAAGAGAGTCATCGCCACTTTCCAGGTGAGGGATGGGACCCCTCCAGCTCTGCTGGGACCCCCAACATCCTGCATGGTTCTGGCCCTGATCCAGCTTCCCTGTTCCCTAGAGCATTGTTCTGTACGAGTGGCTGCCAACCCTGCTGGGCACACAGGTCCCGGAGTACCAAGGTGAGGAGTAGGCAGGTAATGGAGTGTTGGAAGCAGGGGTAGGGGGACCAGGGGAGCTGGTTGGAAAAGGAGAGGGAGCCTTGGCCCCTTTTCCCTCCAAGCTGGCTGCTGCTCCACAGGTTACCAGCAGCACCTGGACCCCAGCCTGTCGCCAGAGTTCGTGGCAGCTGCGAGGCAATTCCTGGCCACCATGGTGCCTCCAGGTGTTTACAAGAGGTAGGAACAGCTTGGCAGGACTATGGGACTGCAGTACCTGTGTCAGGGGAGAGGATGCCCGAGCTGGATTGGTGGCTGGAAATGGTCTTTGTTGAGATGGTCTCTGTCCCTTCCCTATGTCCTGCTCTCAACTGAGACAGCCAAACCCTCTCAGCTTCAGCCAGCCTTGGCTCAGGCCTGTGGGTCCAATCTTTCTCTGTTCCAGAGACACCAAGTGCCGGTTCCAGAACGTGTCTGTCTCCAGTGGCTCATTCCCAGCAGTGCGGCTTTGCAACAGCTACTGGAGCAGAGAGGTACAGGGGAGGGAACACAGGGGTCCTGAGGATGTGGCAGCTGGCCGGGGGCTTCATCCCTTGCTCTGTGTTATGGGGGATCCCACAGGGGTCTGAAAGGGAAATTAGGTGCAGAGCATGACAGCCAGACTGGGGTGAGAGATCCTTCCCATCCAGCATCCTCAGCCTCCAGTTGTGTTATGTTCAGACCTCAAGGCTGAGCTGATGTGAAGAAAATGAGCCTGGAAGAAATCCCCAGTTCCCCTATACCATGGGTCTGCACCCCTGGGGGCACCAATTCAGGGTTGTGGGGCTACTTTCTGTCCTTGGTCATGAAAGAGGAATCACTTGCTCTTCCCATGCCTCTCAGAGCCCCGGGCCGCAGCAGGCAGAAGAGGTGGACAACCTCCTGCTGGGGATGAGCTCACAGATCGCAGAGCGGGAAGACAACATTGTGGTGGAAGATCTCCAAGGTCTGTACTGCAGCTATGCTTTGGTGGGGGACCCGCACACCTGAGGCTGTGTCAGGGGCAAGGTGGTGAGGGAGGTCCCATTGCCTCCTCCAGCAGCACCCAATCACACACTTCAGCTTCAGCCTTGTTAATGGAGGTGCAGAGAGCTACAGGACACATTAAGCATGTCCGTGGGACCATTCTGGCAAGGACGTGGAGATGGTCTCCATGTTTGGCACAGCCCATGGCAGAGGACAAGGCCAGCCCAGCAGCTATGGCAGTTGGGGTGGCTCCTCTGGCTCTGCCTTGTCATCACCATGGCTTCAAACCCACCCACAGATTACTGGTATGGGCCCCTGAAATACTCCCGCACTGACTACGTGGCCAGCTGGGTTCAGCGTGGGCGAGACCTTGGCCTGCCAACCTATAACCAAGCCCGGGAGCGATTTGGGTTGAAACCTCTCCAAAACTGGTCAAACCTTGCCCCACACCTGGAGCCACAGGTAACAGGGAACTGATCTGGGCAAGGAATGTATGTGGGCCAAAAGATGATGGGACATTCCTGGCAGGAACTGAATATTGCAGCATCATAGGAAGAGGGAAATCAGTGCATGTCCTGCCCTGGCTGATTTTCATTCTTGCATTGAGGTGACTGTGTAATTACATGGCATGAATAAACCATCCTGCCCCAGTGCTAAACTCCTGTGCCACTGGGCACTCTGCTCCTCCTAGAGCTGAGATGGTTTGAGAGTGATGCTCAGGTGCTCAAGTTCAAGCCATGAGCTCGAGGCTGTGTGAGGTTCGGCATCCTCCCAGCCTACAGATGTGTGTGATACCTGGAAAATGCACGTTCCTTCCACCTCCTAAGGTTTGCCAAGACTTTCTGATGCCCTGGCAGAATTCCCTGTACTCACACATGTGTGGTGGGGGTTTCTCACCAGGTACTGCAGAAGGTCGCTGCCCTGTATGCCAGCAATGTGGCTGGGCTGGAGCTGCTCCCTGGAGGCATGCTGGAGGCTGATGGCTCTCTCTTCTCTACCATCATCCTGGACCAGTTTGTACGCCTGCGTGATGGTGACAGGTTTTGGTTTGAAAACACCAAGAATGGGTAATCGCCTTGTCCCTATCTGGCAGCTGCTCTGCAAACCCTAGTAACACATGAAAACTGGGGCTGGAGGAAAAAGCATCCTCCAGCTTCCTCAGTTCCCTCCTGTTGCTGGTCAGTGAAACCTGGGGCCACCACTTGTCTCCACGTCCTTTTCCTCAGGCTGTTCACAGAGGAGGAAATCAGGGAGATCCGTAACACCACTTTTCACAGTGTCCTGACTGCCGTCACCTATGCCAAATCCACAGACCTCCAGCCCCACGTGTTCATCTGGAGAGAGGGTGAGTGCACCATGCAATGGGAGGGAGCAGGAAGGGAATGGATCCAGCAAGGCAGAAAAAAAAGCTGAGTCATCTCAGTGACACAGCCAGTGACTCAGTGACACAGGGAACATATCAGGTTTGGAGTTTCTCAAGCCTCACACCTGCTATGACCCTAAGCCAGCAAAATGGGCACAAAATGCAAGGATTGTTTGTGAGCAAGATGTTGATGTATGATGCAGATTTTGAAAGAGGTCTGAAGTGCAGGCTTGATCCCAAGGGGGAAATGCATATTACTGTATTTGGTAATATGCCTTTTCCTCTTGGAATCTTGCCACACTCTTCCCATTTACTGTAAGCATTTCATTTGGGTCACGTTATGTCCCTTGCAAGGTGTTTTTGTTCCCTTGGTGTGCATTCCTTGTAATCACACTGGATTACAGCATCCCTGGATGAGCAGAGGCACTGAGCTCCAGTTTGCTGTGGCCCAGGGTGCCTCTTGGTCAGCCCATCCCATCAGGAAAGGTGATGGTGCTGAACCTCCAGAGTGCTTGAGTCCAGTTCTGTGCTTGGCTTGCTGTGGCAAGCAAAGGTTGAACCCAAACCCAAAGGCTGTCCCCAAGATCTGGAGTTTAACTCAAGCACCGCAATTTTTCAGTGCTCCCTGAGTTACTCAGCCATGAACCCCATCAGCATCTTAATGCAGAGGTTCCTGGGGGGTGATGCAGGTGAGATGGGTACCAGGTCAATGACACTCACAGCCCGTTTCCTCCTTGCAGGGGACTCATGCCCCCAGCCCCAGCAGCTGACAGCTCAACACCTGGCCAACTGCATGCCCATGATGGTGCTGGACTACTTTGCAGGCAGCAGTGCAGGCTTCGGGATCATCATCGTTGTCCTCTGCTGTCTACCCCTGGGTTTGTCGCTCTATTTCTTAACCCTTCTCCTCTTTCACCTCTCCACTGAACAAAGGGGCTGAGTGCCCATGGACAAGGCACCTCCCAGCAGGAGCTGCTGAGTCCCAGTCACTCCTGAGGTGCTTGAGTTGGCAGGGTCCTTGGGCACCAGGAGGTAGCCAAAAGTGGGAAGGAGCTTTGTGATCTCTCATGCCTCCTTCTCCCATGTGTCCCCAGTGACTCTGTTCGTTGCCTGGGTTGTTGCCGCTTTCCGCAAGAGAGATTTCAAGAAGCTGCAGAGGAAGCAAGGCACCAGTGTGCACAGGGAGGTGTCTGGCGAGGCCATACATGGTGAGGTGGCACTGTCAACCCTGCGATGACATCTGGTGATGCTGCTGCAGTCAGGGCACACGCTAAGGCAGGGCTGGGCCTGGGGCTTATACTCAGATGGGATGTAAGGAGGAACTGTTTCCCCAGGAACATAGCCAAGCAGTGGAACAAGGAGCCCAGAGAGCTTGATAGCCCATACTATCCAAGACCTGACCAGAAAAAGCATTGAGCAGACTGACCTGTGGCTGGTCCCACTTTGGGCGGGAGGTTGGGCAAGATAGCCTTCCAACCTGAGTGCCTTCCAACCTGATTCATCGTATGCCGCTCTAATTCCAATCGTCCCCAGATCACACTTTGCCTGAAGGAAACCTGTGTAGAGCAATTTCACCAGTAGGTCTGGGACAGGGACTGTATCTCCTTGCTCTCCACATTGGAAAAACCCTGCCTCCCTGCTCCATAGTCTGTACTCCTCCTGTGTCCATGTGTTTGAGCTCTGCAGTTAGGAGATCATTGTTATTCCTCCGAAGTGTGCCTGGTCACGAAATCACTCCCAAATTGCCCCTTGGTGAAGGAGGTTCTGGGATGAGTAGGAGCCTTTCTTACTGAGTCCTGTGCTCTCTCCCACCAGCCATGGAGTGGCATGGGCCCAAGACAGACAACTCTCCTGTGTACATTCAGCTCCAAGCTGACAGAGTGCTCAGAGTGCTGGATAGCAGAGGATCTGTGCTCCGGAGCATCAACCTGAAAGCCCACCAAAGAGTGGAGGTGATCCTCTCCAACAACAGAGGGAACAAAACTCTGCTCCTGAAGAGCCCCAAGGAGTATGACCTGGTAAGTAACATGGTGCGTGGGGTATGACACCTTCCCCTGGACCCTCCACAGTCCTATGCACCACTCAGCTGGGGGCACTGGGAGCAGTGTAAGTCCTTGAAGGGAGGTTGTGGCCTCCTGAGAACCAGCAGGCCCAGTAAATAACCATGGAGCTGAGCCTCTGATGATCACAGTCAGTCGGTGGGTCCTTTGCAGGTGCTGCTCTTCAGTGAGGAGGCTGAGAGGAGCATCTTTGTTGGGAAGCTAGGAGACTACTTGAAGGAGAGCCAATTTGACCTGCACCTGTCTGAGATGAAGGAGCAGAGCCTGATGAAACGGGCAGTCACCCAGGAGCAGAGAAAACAAATTCTGGAGACTTTCTTCAGGCACCTATTTGCTCAGGTATGTAGAGGTGCAGCAAGGCCTGATGTGTGGGGGAAGGTATTTCTGTACTGATTAAACAATGAATATTGGGGCTGGTGCTCTCTGTAAAAGCTGGTAAGCCACACACACGGAAGATGCCAATACTTCCAGGACTGAGGGACATTTTCCTTTGCAGAAGACAAAGGGAGATCTACTGCAGTATTACAAATGTCTAGAGAGGCAAAGAGACTTTTGGGTGATGGAACAGGTCTCCAGAGTGGTCAATCAGTGGAGTGTGAAAAGTCACGTTGTGTAGGAGAGATGCGGGACTTTCCCATAGTATCTGTCATGAGTCTTGTGCCAGGGAGCCACCAGTCTTCGTGCAGTAGGTCAGAAAGAAAACACCAGCCTTCTACTCTGCCATAACTCACAGGATTTCTTTTGTGGGACACAACCTGCAGGTGCTGGAAATCGACAGATCTGATGCTGGGGAGCTCAGCTTTGAATCTTCACAAAAGGCAAGGGAGTCTCTAACGTGTGAGCTGAGCAGGGCTGAGTTTGCTGAAGCCCTAGGGCTCAAAGACCACTCCATGTTTGTGGAGTCCATGTTCTCCCTGGCTGACAAAGACGGCAATGGCTACATCTCCTTCCGGGAATTCCTGGACATCTTGGTGGTCTTCATGAAAGGTGGGAGTTGGAGCTTATTACTGCCTCCACCTGCTGCCCTTGGTCCTGTTTCTAGGCTCTGTCAGAGTGGAGGACAAGATTCACCCAGCAGGCCAATCTGTAGACACTGCTACAGATTAAAATTCCCTTCACTCAGGACAGCTTCAGCTTGGGTTATGGGGCATGACAATGTAATTGTGTTTTCTGGAAGATGGTTCACAAGGGGAGCTGTCTTCCACCACCACAGACATGTCCTCCCTGTCTCCTGAAGGGACTGTGCATCCTCTACTTGAGAGATCATAGCAACTGTGTCTGATATCTGATTCTCCCTAAATGATCCTAGAAAGGTGGATTCATTGGTGGAAGTGTTGAATGCCAGATTCAATCAAAACAACTCCCAGAAAAAATCATTGCTGTGCAGAAGTACACTTGGACTTTGAAAAATAATGCACAAGAAAGAATGTGTACCCAATATTTCACCTTGCACTTGAGAAAGTCAAGTGGAAGGGTGAGGTTTCATTGCTGCAGGTCCAGACAAAAACAACATATGAAAGCATCTTTGTTGATGAAAATAGGATCTTGTTCTTACTTTGCCTCTCTCCCTCCCCACCAGGGTCCCCAGAGGAGAAGTCCAAGGTGATGTTCAGGATGTATGACATTGATGAGAATGGGTTCCTCTCCAAGGAGGAGTTTCTGAGGATGCTCAGGTACTCTTCCTCCTCTCTCCTAATGTTTTCACAAAGTTTATAGACATGTCTTCAGAAAGCAGCTCCCAGTTTCTCTGCTTCAGGCCCCATGAAGACCATGGGCTCAACACTTGCAACCAAGAGCCCATTTCTCTCATGAAACTGGTCTGGGACTCTGTCCTGTTTTATTTGAGGGACTCAAATGATGTTCCCATCTCGCCTCCTTGCTCCAGGTCCTTCATTGAGATCTCCAACAACTGCCTGTCAAGAGAACAGGCAGAGCAGGTGACCGAGTCCATGTTCCGAGCCTCGGGGTTTCAGGACAGGGATGAGCTGACATGGGAGAATTTCCATTACATGCTGCGGGACCACGACAGCGAGCTTCGGCTCACCCAGCTCTGTGTCAAAGGTCAGTGGGCACGAGCACTGGGTCACCCCAGGCCCTGCAAGGCTGGAGGCAATGGGCAGCACCCAATATGGAACTCTCAAATCCTAGCCCATCAAACTCCCCAACCCAACTGCAGGAATGGGGCTGCTGTTGCTTTGTGTGTGTCACATGTTTGGGTCAGTTCAGAGATTTTCCCTGACCACAGGAGATTCCAAAACTTTGTCCTGCACCCTCTGAATGGCTGTTTGTCTTTTTGTCTCCTCAAAGGTGTCCCTGAGGTGTTCAAGCAAAATCTGCACAACTGTGTCTCCTTCATAAAAAGGAAAGAGCCGAAAGGGTAACCTTCCTTAGTGTCACTGTTGCTATTCCTTCTCTTTCTGCCCTGGCTCACATCTATCCTTCACCCCAAGCTTTCAACAAATGCTCCCACCAGATGTCGGAGCTCCCAGTGCTGGGGAAGGGGTGGGAGGTGCATGCTGGGCACTGCAGTGGGGCTGCCGTGCTCTTCCCCAGGCACAGCCAGAGGGGAGGAATTGCCTCCTGCAGAGCCTTGTTACCTCCTGTTGCACCCTCTGTGTGCAGATGGTTTTCAGAGGGAGGGGTTATCTTGGAGTGAATCCAGACCACGTGCAACTAAAGTTAATGCAAGCAGGCTTGTGGAAAAGAGCTGGACATGTTCTCAGCTGAACCTGAGATGGGAAGTGGAGAAAAGGGGAAACTTTTGGCAAGCGCTTCTGGCAAATAGAGCTTTGGGCTAGACATAGCTCTATTTCCACAGAACCATCTCAGAGGAGAAGAAAGACCCAAATCTGGACACTGTGAGTCACTATATGGAGCGAAAAGGCCAAGAACTGAGGAAGAGAACAGGAAGAAAGTGAGTCCCTTGGCCGGCTATGCCTCTGGGGCTTGGGCTCAGCCTGTTTGCTGTTTCTCATATCTCCATCTCAGACTGGGTAGGCCTCCAGTCAAATGGCACTGCTCTGGGGAGGCACTCATTGGCCAAGGAGCTACAGAAACAGTCCCATCTTGGCAGGACAGTGCAGTAGCTGGGTCTGGGTGATGTGCCTCTACAAAAAAACCTCAAATGAAGTGGCCAACTCCAGAGATTGAGATAGCGGTTTTTAGAGAGGGGTCTTGTCTGACAGTTCCTACCTGTGCTCCTCTGTCCCTTGGGATGCCGCTGGTTCACCTGGGCTCCCTACAAGAGCTACAAGAGAGAATTTGGTCCTCCCTGCTGTGGCAGCAGCAAGTATTTCTTCAAGTAAGCAGTTGAGCAGTTGTTATTGATGGCCAGAATATCTTGGTTTGCCTTAATTGCACCAGTTAAGGGAATTCCCCTTTTGTGGGATAATTTTTGACAGTTGAATATTACTATGAACTTTTCTTTTACAGTTCTTATCTACAGTTTAATTTGTGAGTCACTGGCTCCACGTTTCTTATCAGCTTTTGAAGGCATTGTAGAGCAGCCTAACCTGAGATCACCCTCTGATGGTGTGCTCTGCAGGTCACCCCTGATGTGCAGGGGTGATCACGGTACTTTGGGAGGAAACCCAAACCTGGGCTCTGAGCCATTCCTTGCCGGGGACACCTCGCGATGACACCAGCAGTCCTGTCTTTGCCAGGGCTAACCAGTACCAGCTGCATCTGTACACGGAAGCACAACGGAAGAGGTACGAGAGGAACAGAGTTCAGCAGAAGATCCAGGAGTTCAAGCGCTTCATTGAGAATTACCGGCGCCACATCGTCTGTGTCGTCCTCTTCTCTGCCATCACTGCCGGCGTCTTCGCAGAGAGAGCCTACTGTGAGTGCCCACCCAGCCCCGCTGGGGGGGGGCGTGGGCTTGGTGCCTCAAAACTGGTGGTTGCCTGGAGTGTCATGAGAGTTGCCCGGCACAACTTTGGGCAACAGTGTCAGTCCTCCCCTGGAATGACCAAAGGATCACTGAGGTTGGAAGGGATCTCTGGAAGGGTCTAGTCCAGTGCCCTGCTCAGAGCAAGCCCTATCCCAAAGCTGAATGAGGCTGCTGAAGGCCTTGTCTAGAGAAGGTGTGAAGAATTCCAGGGCTGGTGATTCCACCAGCTTGCTGGGCCTGTGCTAGTTTTTGACCAATCTCCCTGTGAAGAGTGTTTATTTTACATCAAACCTGAATTTCCTGCAGTGAAACTTGTGTTCTTGCCTCACATTCTTCCACTGTGCATCTCTGAGAAAAGCTTGCTCTGTGTGCCCATGAAATGGCTGCAGACAGCCAGCTTCCCTGACCCATCTCCTCCAGTCTTAACAAGTCCATTTCCCGCAGCCTTTCCCTTACATGATGTCCTCCAGCTCCCACCCATCCTGGTGGTCTCCACTGGACTCATTCCAGTTTATGGACACCTCTTATATTGGATTCCCCAGCTGAGGCCACAGTCCCAAGGTGCAGATTCCCAGGTGGACATTCTCCTCCCCGGATCTTCAAGCACACCCTGTCATCCAGCAGTTCTGGGTCATTGTGCCCCTTTCTCCACACAAACCCATCCCTGGTGTCCTCTTTTTGGTGGAGTCACACAGGTGGTTGTCCCCTTGTTGTAGAAAGAGTCATGGCCCTCAGCACTTTGCACGTGACATCCTCTCCGCTCTCTCCCCCCAGACTACGCCTTTGCATCCCCCAGCACTGGAATTGCACAGACCACCTTCGTGGGGATCATCATCTCCCGGGGAGCAGCTGCCTCCATCTCCTTCATGTACTCCTACATCCTGCTTACCATGTGCCGCAACCTCATCACCGTCCTGCGGGAGACCTTCCTCAATCACTACATCCCCTTTGATGCTGCCGTCGACTTCCACCGCTGGATTGCCATGGCAGCCCTGATTTTCTCAGGTAGGTGGGCTGCTGGGGGATGTGCCACCTATAAGCAGAGGACCAGCCCATCACGCCATGGCAGGACCAGGAAGAAGCTTAAACACCTTGCAGAGACATAGATGCCTTGCACTACAGAAGAGGAGGAATCTCTGGGTCCCTGGGGCCATCAGCAGAGTCTGACACATCTCCATTTGCATAAAGTGATGCTTCTTTCTCCATGTTTTTATCTGTTACAGTGCTCCACACTGCAGGTCACATAGTGAATGTCTACATCTTCTCAGTCACACCTCTCAGTGTGCTGTCCTGCCTCTTCTCTAGTGTCTTTACAAATGATGGGTAGGTGGAATTCAAAGCACAGTCCAGACAGAGTGTCCTGGGCATGGACAGAAATGAAAATGGAAACTATAAGTTCATTCTGGTCACTCCATGGTGCAATCTCTTGTCCTTCTCCAGGTCACAGCTCCCACAGAAGTATTACTGGTGGTTTTTCCAGACTATTCCAGGTGAGAACACCTAGCAGACAGACCTGCAAACCTGTGCCCAGGATGGGCAGCCCTCTGTCCAGCCCAGGTAGAGCCCCTATGGGGCTGCCCTGTTCCCCTCCACAGGGCCTCCTAACTCTTCCTCTCACAGGCATGACAGGAGTGCTGCTGCTCGTGGTCCTCGCTGTGATGTACGTGTTTGCCACCCACCACTTCCGACGCGTCAGCTTTCAGGGCTTTTGGATCACTCACCACCTCTACATGCTGCTCTACACCCTGGTAAAGGATTCGGGCTCGACGGGAGGGATGGTGCCGATGCACTGCAAGCCTGTAGGTCAAGTCAGTGCAGCTGATGAGATGGAATAGCTGGGGTGGTCCCGAGGGAGATGGTGGCCCCAGTCCTGGCTCCCCATTGCTGTTGAGCTGCCCCCAAATCATCCCTGGGGTGATGACTCATCTTACTAAATGGTTCTGCTCCATGCCCAGGTCATCATCCATGGCAGCTATGCACTGATCCAGCAGCCCCGTTTCTACATCTATTTCATCATCCCAGCTCTCATCTACAGTGCGGACAAGCTGCACAGCCTGAGCAGGAAGAAGGTGGAGATCAGTGTGGTGAAAGCTGAGCTCCTACCCTCAGGTACCACAACATCCCTGGCCACACGGCACCAGCCTAGCCCAGGCTCCCCCTGCAAGAGCATCAAGGGCTGCAGCAATGCAGGAACATCAACTCCTCAACATCTCCAGTTTAACGGAGCCCCCTTACCTATCTCCCCACAGGTGTCACCCACCTGCAATTCCAGCGGCCACAGGACTTTGACTACAAGTCCGGGCAGTGGGTGCGCATTGCCTGCGTGGCCCTGGGCACCACTGAGTACCACCCCTTCACGCTGACCTCTGCTCCGCACGATGACACACTGAGCCTCCACATCCGTGCTGTGGGGCCCTGGACCACCCGCCTGCGGGAGCTCTACTCTCCAGAGAACCTGGCCCTCCTCGGCACACTGCCCAAGGTGAGCCCTGCACAGAATGTCACTCATGGGGACATCTGAGCCCAAGAGCATCTTGGCAACAGGTTGTGCCAAGCCTGAGGCTGTTCTCCAGCCCTGAGGCCAGCCAAGATCTGGGCAAGCAGAGACTTCTGCTAACAGCTGACTCCCTTCCAGCTCTACCTGGATGGGCCCTTCGGTGAGGGCCACCAGGAGTGGAACAAGTTTGAGGTGTCGGTGCTGGTGGGAGGAGGCATTGGGGTGACACCCTTCGCATCCATTCTCAAGGACCTGGTCTTCAAGTCATCCATAAACTCCAAGCTGCTGTGTAAGAAGGTAAGAGAAAGTATCTGAAAGACAAATCCCCCTGAGAGGTTGGACTTGATGATCTCAGAGTTCTTTTCCAACCTAATTGATTCTCTGATTCCATGATTCTGAGATGTCTCCTGCTGCTGCTGGCCTCTTTGGGGGTAAAATCCTCTGTGGAGTCTATGGACATTCATAAAGATGCTGGCCCCACTCTGAGCCTCATTCCAATGTGCCACAGATCTACTTCATCTGGGTGACGCGCACGCAGCGGCAGTTTGAGTGGCTGACAGACATCATCCGGGAGGTGGAAGAGTCAGATAAGAACAATTTGGTCTCCGTGCACATCTACATCACACAGCTGGCCGAGAAGTTCGATCTGCGCACCACCATGCTGGTGAGCCAGGACACCCAATGGGGAGGATGCCAGGCTATGCCATGCTGGGCTGTGAAGGGTCACACTGGGCTGTGCTGGGCCATCTCACGTGCACCAATCTCTCTTTCAGTACATCTGTGAGCGGCACTTCCAGAAGGTGCTGAACAAGAGTTTGTTCACTGGGCTGCGCTCCATCACCCATTTTGGGCGTCCTCCCTTCGTACCTTTTTTCAACTCGCTGCAGGAGGTGCACCCTGAGGTCAGTGTCCAGCTGGGGACAGGAGGTGGTGCACCCACTGGCCAGTGTGGAGGACTGCTCTGAGCCTGTCCCCAAGATCCTGGAGACCTTAGTGGCATCTGCACCAATAACAGGGCAGAAGGGGAATGAATTCTGCTTTCCCTCTGGAGCCAGGCTGGGCTATGAGTCAGCAATGCCCCATACCAGCCAAGCACCCCCTGCTAGTGCAGAACGCCAGCTGCAACCACTAACCAGAGCTGGGGGTCTCCCATCCTTCTGCTATGGCCCTGGCAGCTTCATGGCAGCTTCATGGGGAGGTGACAACCTCCCCAAAAGCCTCTGGAGGCTGACAGACTGCTCAGCCAGCATCCATACCCAAAGGTGTCAGAGAGCAAAGGATCAAGGGGGGCTGGACTGTGGAGAACTGGTGCTGCAGAGCCTGACCCCTTTGGCTCCCTCCTTCCCCAGGTGCAGAAGATCGGGGTGTTCAGCTGTGGCCCGCCCGGGATGACAAAGAGCGTGGAACAGGCTTGCCGGCAGATGAACAAGAAGGACCAGACCTACTTTGCACATCACTATGAGAATTTCTGACCTTACCCCACACTGTTTCACCCTCTGGCTGCAGTTTGCATTGTTCCACCCCAGCACCTAGCAGCAATGCATCAGGTGGCCATGGTCCCAGGCTCCCACCCACCCCCCTGCCCAGGGGAAAGCCATCCACAGCCAAAAGCAGGGGTGCTGAGACTTGCAGAGCTGAGATCGATGTGCCAGTAAAGCCTTGCCATCTCAGCATTGCCCCACATGACCCCCAGTGTGAACTCCTGAGCTCAGGGCATCCTGCCACCATCCACACATCCCTGCAGCCCCATGCCCAGGGTCAGGCTGGTGTGTCCCAATCCAGAAAACCCAGTGTCTGAGTTAAGCCCAGCTCTGCCACCTTAATCCCACAAGACAGAGCTTGTGCTCTGCTGGGGGACCCAGGGAATATCTCTGACCAGCTTTGGGGAACAGCTTGGTTCCTGCACAACCTGAATTCACAGAACTTTGTTCCAAGAACCGTGTGGTGAACAGTTGGGGTGAGGAGCCAGAGACCTCCCCACTATCCCTCCTCTTGAAACAGCTTTCCTCACACACTCTTCAGTGCCTGCTTGTTAACTCTCCAAGCCTTCCCTGGGTTTGCATAGGGCCTTAGTTGTGTTTGCATTGGCTTCTTCCAGCAGTGTCACCATTCTTTGATCAGGGATCAGTTGTGCTTGTTCAAGTAATGCCTGGCTTTGCATTACTGCTGCTTTTGCAGGCTGTGGTTGAGCTTAAATAAAGCTGATTGAAATTTTAAAAAACCTTCTTGCCTCTTGTAGTTGGTTCTCAGTCACCTGGAGACTTGTAATACTTGTGGCATAGTACTGGCCTTGCTTCTGGCACAGAACATTAACTCCAGCCCACTGGGACATGGGCTAAGTTGGAGTGAGTTTCCTCTGCACTGGTGACGTACATGGGGCCAGGGGATTACACAGACACAGCCCCAGTGACTGTGTTCACCAAACCGATTGCCCCCAGTCATGTCCCTGCAGTGTCAATGCCCCCAGCAAGACCTGATGAGGGAGCAGATCAGACAAGGAGCCCAACCAGGCTGAGCTGCGGGAATAACTCCAGCCCTCAGGATGCTAAACAGCCCCCTAAGACTATGGGGAGCAAGTTTCCATTTCCCAGTAAGAACAGTCTTGCGATGGCCACTGGTCACCCAGCCATGCAAGTGGGGATCCGCAGAGGACAGGAGTCGGGATGGGCGGTGGATTCCCAGCCATGCCAGTGGGGTTCCTCCCAGCATGGGAATGTGCTGAGCACATATTTTGACCACTTCTTCTGGCTACAGAAAGCTCCCCTGGATTATGTCTCATCCCTGTAAAATTCAGCATGGACTTGGGGCCTTCCATCTCTGTCAGGATTAATTTGGCCACATTTGGAATAAACATACTTGATTTGCAAGTAGTTGAGTCATTTGAGGTTTCACAGTCCTGCCAACACTGAGGTCAACCTGCACCCCGGCAAGGCCTAGGTCTGCACAGTCCCTTGCAAATCCCTCCAACTCAACCCACACTCTAAGGGACACATCTGGAAATGTCTCAGGTAGCCAGAATTTATTGAGGAAAGTTCAGTACCAGCCCAAGGAAGGAACTGATGTCTCAGTATTAAAATTAACACTACTGTAATCAAAGATTAGATTTTTTCTACCTCATTAGTACCATGTTTGTGGCTCACAGACTCAGCAGGAAGGCTTGATATTCCCAAATAATTATGATTTGTTCACAGTGGTAAAACCTTTGAGTGATGCTGTCCCCTCATGTCTCACCTGCACTCCCCTCCATGCCGAAGCAGCTGTGCCCCTCAACAGCCACTTCATGGGAGCCACATAAGGACAGAGCTCTCAGCAGTCCCAGTTTCTCTGCCTGCAGTGGTCCCACAATGAGCTGCTGGGGGTGACACAGCAGATGTGGTCCCAGCTGGCCTCTAAATTTCACAAAAACCCCAGGTTCTGAGATTTGCGAAGAGCATGGAGAGAATGACCTGAATGTGCCAGTGCTTCCTGTGGAGGGGGGATGGCCAGGCTTTGTTCCACAGGTTGTAAAGTGCCCAAGCACCCACGAGGGAAAGTGCCACGGGAAGGGGGGGTATTCACATAGGGCTATCTCACATCGAGGGATTGCCATGCAGGAAAAGCTGCAGCCAGGGCAGTGCGGGGCGGAAAGGGGGAGTGCCAGCACCTCCACCCTTGCTGTGCCACATGCCGGTGACACCCTCCCTGGCACAGAGGAACCTGGCCAGGCTATCCTGCACGTGTGGTCTGTGGAGAAGAGCCACCAGCTGTGCAAACCATCATCTCTAATTCAGCATTTTGATTCAAACTATTGGCTGTCCATTTGTAGTTACCTGTTAATGTTCTAATGGTGTATCCCAGTGCCATTCACCCTCATTACAGGTGGTTTTCTAGTTACAAGCAGCAGGGATGAGGGCTGGGCACTGGGACAGCTCAGGGGCTCTGATCAGTGGGGTCACACTTCAGCATGACTTTGACCCCCTCACCCCTCTTGGTGGTCTCAAAGGCCTCCAGAGCCTTCTCCAGGGGAAAACGGTGTGTAACCAAGGGCTTGATGTTGATCCGCTTGGATGCGAGCAGAGCAATGGCCACAGGCCACCTGCAAGGGAAGCAGAGAGCAGGGGATGAGAGCAGCTACTAGTTTGGAGTCCAAGAAAAGAGCACAGAGCAGCCTGGATCATCACAGTCATTTCCTTAGCGCAGGGAAGTTTTGCCTGCAAAGAATCTTCCGGGGAGGGAAAGTCAAGTGTCTGGTATGGGAGATGGGACAAGCCAACTCCTCTGGGTTATTGAGCTCTGAGAAGACAGGCACTGCTACACAGACAGTTGGGAGAGTAAGTATAACCACAGGAAGCAACTACTACTTTGGAAGCCCTGAATGAAAACCAAAACTACTGTGCTCTGCTCTCCTCTTGCCCAGCCTCCTAGCCTGCACACTGACCATGGTGGAGCTCAAACTTATGGACTCAGTGCAAGGATGAAAAAGGAAAAGCCTGTCAGCTCCCAGGCTCTTTTCTGGCACAGAGTCTCTCAAATGGATTGCGTTGCCACTCCGTTTAGAATAATAGAAACACTGAGGTTGGAAAAGGCCTCCAAGATCATCAAGTCCAACCACGAAAGGGTCAAGTTAGAGCAATACGGATATAAAGGGATGCAGCAGCTAATTTAGTTCCCAAACTGCCTACTTAATAACATTCCTCATTTTAAGAAAGAACTTGACAACATCCCATAAATCTTTCCTGGAGAGCTACAGATTAAGCAAAGATACTTGCTCCATTAGCAAGAAAGTACAGTTCTGGAGAATTTTACCTTGGAGACATGTCAGCCCCCCTGCACGAGACTCACGTGTTGCAGTAGCGGAATATCCCACGGATATCCACTTCCCGCACAGCAGCATTCACAATGGGCACAGTCACCATCTCAGGCCCCAGTCCCACCAGCACCAAGGTCCCACCAGAACGAGTGGCCTGGAAAGCAAACACACAAACAGGTTACATTTTGCAGAACACAGTTGCAGGAGTCTGTACAAGGTCTATAAAAAATAAAGCCATCCTTTGTGGCTGCAATGGACTGCCTGGGGCACAGCAGAGAAGCCGGCGAGAGGCAGGATGCTGTCAGGAGTCTGTAAGAGTGAAACACATGGTAATCAAAGCTAAAAAGGCAATCTTTTGAAAATCTCTGAAACATTTTGGTATCCAAACCCCATTCTGAAAAATGGCTGGCATTTAGTACTACTGTCCTAGAGTGATTTTATGTTATGTATTTTATGCTATATATTCCATATCATCTGCTATGCTCAGAAATTCATTTTTGTCCCTTTAATTCAGTCAGAGGAAAGCCAGAACAGTTTCTTGTTTATGTTTACATTCGATTCAAGCAGCAACAGCAACAATAGGACAGGGGAAAGATAAGAGGAGAGTTTGTGCTCTCAGAGGCTCCTTTTTCTCAGCTTCCAGCAGGGAGCAAGAGACAGGGAGTTTGTCCTTTGGTTATTTCTTTCCTTTGGCTTTTTTTCCTCATTAGCTGAAGCAAGAATTTTACCTGGACTGTAGATCCTTTCTCTGGGATTTGTTCAGCACCTCTCCAGTTCAAGACATCAGGACACCTGCCTGGGAGACCCCCCTATCAGCAGCACCAGGCCTGAGCTCTGAAGGGACTGAACCTGACTGAGCCACAGCCAAGGAGGGATTTCTCTGACTCATTGACTCTTCAAAACAACTAGAGGTTCCATTTGTTTAATACGATTCATTTTGTTTGTTAAATAAATACTTTTTTCCACTTTTCTCAAAGGAAGTTTTTCCCAAAACCGGTTTGGGGGAAGGGGCTGCTGAAATCTGCTCTTCTGAAGGAGACTCTTTTGGGAGTCTCCTCTCCAAATTTGCCCTAAAGCAGCACAACTACAAAAAGCACTTTGGGGTTTCAATGGGAGAGATTTAAAATTAAGAGCCTGATGCTCTACTGGAATTTCTCTTTTTGTAGTTTGTCCTATTCCCCTCCTGTCATTTCACTATGAAACACCACACTAACCTTCCCCCCATTCTCCTGTTAGGATGTTTATGGCAGCAAAACATCCTTTTCTTAATTGCTTCATTCATTGCTTCTGGAATTAATTTTCTTGATTATTCTTCTTATTTGGACTTAACTTCTATGGAAGGTGCTCTCCTACTCCCTGGGTTTTGGGGTCTTACTAGGGTCTCCTTGGTAAGTGGTTAAGCACCCAAGCATCAAATCAATTATCAACTATCCCCATGTTGATGTTAACACTTTAATTTTCTCTCTTCATTTACTGTCTAACAAGCACCTTCTCTCCCCACACCAAGCCCACTTAAATTAAGCACTGTGGGAGTGAAATAGTTCCTTCACTGCACCATCGCAGAAAAAACCAGACCAACACCATCACTGATCTGCCTTGGGAACAAGTGGTACTCACATAAATTCCAGCCTGGATACAGGCTTGCACTCCTGTGCACTCCACAGTTATCTCAGGCATGCAGCCAAGCACACTTTCCACTTTGGAGGCCACCTCCTGCGGGGTCTCATTCTTCACCTGAATGGTGAAATCTGCCCCCACCTCCTTGGCTTTTTGCAGGCGAGAGGTAGATAAATCTGTGGAAAGAAAATCAAGTCAAGAACTGGAGTATTATATGAAAGAGGAGGAAAAACCTGAACCTGGCATCTGCTCACTACATGTGTGCACAGGGCAGTGCACAACCAGAAGAGGTGAGGGTTCACTCCTTCTTGGCAGGCAGAGAATGATCATAAAATCCTGGAACGGTTTGGGTTGGAAGGGACTTCAAAGCTCCACTCCACTTAAAATTCTACTCCCTTCCATGGGCAGGGACACCTTCCACTAGACCAAGGTGCTCCAAGCCCTGTCCAGCCTTGAACACTTCCAGGAATCCAGTGGCTGCTCTGGGCAATCTGTGCCAGAGCCTCATCAACCTCGCAGTGAACAATTTCTTCCCAATATCCCATTTAACCCTGCCCTCTGGCAGTGGAAAGCCATTCCCCTTTGTGCTGTCCCTCCAGGCCCTTGATCCAAGTCCCTCTCCAGCTCTCCTGGAGCCCCTTTAGACGCTGGAAGGAGCTCTAAGGTCTTCCTGGAGCCTTCTCTTCTCCAGGCTGAACACCCCCAGCTCTCCCAGCCTGGCTCCAGAGCAGAGGGGTTCCAGTTCTCCCCCTTTATTATCTTCATGCCCCTTCTTTGGACCTACTCTTTCTTGTGCTGGGGGCTCCAAAAGATGAGGATGATGAAGGATAAGCAATGAGGATAACTTAATGACACAGGAGATGCCAAAGGCTCCCAGCTGCAGAAGAGGGTGTGCTTCAATGAGGCTGAAGCACAAACCCACAGATGAAACCCACACCATGCAGAGCAATGTCTGAGTGAAGGAACGGCCACCAACACTAGACTGGAGAAGTGTCTTCTAAGACCATCAGTTTGTAGATGTCTCAATTTCTCTTTGGTACTACAGGAACACTGAGAGTGCATCAAGACAAACCAAAAGGCCAAGCTTAACTCCAAAGGGCACTGCAGGGACACCACAAGAAGAAACCAGAGCAGGAACAGCCGTGGCCAAGCTGTTGTGGTTGTCCTGGTCACTGTCCTGACACAGCAGAGCAGAGGAACCTCAGTGCAGGCAAAGGCAAAAGGCAGGAGGAGGCCAGGGCAGACGGGTCACCTACTTCAGAGTCAGCTGTGTCCTACCTAAAGCTGCCTCTGGCTGTGGCTGCACTGCTCAGTGTCTCTCTGGCAATGACTCTGATGAAGCAACTTCACTAATTCCCACGGGACTTTCGTCCTCTAGTGAGAATGGACTGTAAGAAACCCCATTACAAATAGTCAGCAAGTTAGCCTGGGGAAGAGCCTACAATGAGGTAAAACCTCCCCACTCTTGTATTTTTTCTTCTTGGCTGTCCACATTATTTACTCTCACCCTCGAGGACACCTCTCAAAGAGCACAAGCCAGGGGCAAGGTTGCTCTGACCCTGCTCCTTGATGGTCCAGAAATCACCTGGCTATGGACAGCACCAAGAAATCTTTCCGACGGGGGACAACAGGCTAAGAGGATCATTAACGTGGCCGTTTCACTTCTAACAGTACACAATGAGAACAGACCATGAGCTCTCCAAGGGCTTCCTCAAGGAATCCTCAGCAGGTGCTTTCAGCTGAGCAAACTGCAGAATGCATTGCTTGTCAACACTTGGTGTGTCCACACTGTCACAGAACCTGTCCCGCTCTTTACCCTCCTTGTAGCAGCTCTGGGGGCTGCTGGGCATCTCTCAGACAGTTTCTGTCACAGATGAATGAGCAGGAAAGTCCATGAAGAAAAAAGAAAAAAGGGAGTGGATCTGGTGTTAAGGTGGACCTGAAACAATGCATTAACACAGAGCAACAAAGCTGGTACGATAAACATCTGTGATGGCATGGTTGTACTCCTGTACTCCATCCTGAGGGATCTTGACAGGGGATTTGTACCGTGGAGCAAGCTGTCTTGCTGGGACATCCCACATCCCTTGGAAGAAAGTGACTTATTCTTCTCCAGGCACCACTGGCAATCAGGCCACCTCCAGAGATAACGACATGGACAGCTGAGGAGAAGAGTGGCATTTCCCAGCAAGGAATCACCTCTTTTCCCTACACTAAAGCAGTGGTCTACAGAGGTCTGCATGCTGGCACTGGAAAAGATGTAACAGCCAAGATTTTCTAGACTCAAAATTGAGGGGTGGTCTCCTCCCAGATGTCCTGGGCTTGAAGACTCAGAAAACGATGCCTGTGCTAGGGGCACACACATCAAAGAGGAAAACACCCCTCTCACCAGGGCACAGACTTCGGAGAAGTCAGAGATGGAGTGGGGTGAAAATACCAAGGGAAAGAGGAGGAGGATAAGGCCAGTTTGCCAACATGAGCTGCTCTGACTCAGCCACAGTGCTGGGAGCGAGCTCCCAGGCTCTACACTGCCCATCCCATGGCAAAAATGATGGCACTCATCAACAGGAAAAGGGATGGACAGGTACTCACTGGCAGGGTAGATGATGGACAAGCCCCCATGGGCAGCTGGTAGGCTCAGGATGCCAAGTGTGGGCACACCTACCAAGCTGAGCACACAGGCAAGCTGTGCATTTCAAGAAGGGGTAACAAAGGGTAATAAAATGCAGACGAAAGAGGAAAAGCCAAGGATGAAAAGAAAGGGCAGCATCACCCTAGAAGCCCTAACATGGGCTCATTCCTGTGACTGCAGGAGTCACACCTGTCCCTCCCAAGCTCTGGGCATTGGGCTCCAGGCTGTGTGTGGTGTCATACTTGACCCCAGATGAGCTGCACTCAGAGATCTCCCATGCACCAATTGCATGGCCAGGGGCTTTTTGAGGCACTTCAAGTGCTATGAAATACTTTTGCCCAACATGGTTGGTGTCTCCCAAATCTCAGTGTATGGCAAGGAGACCACAGGGGTTCAACAGTGCTCTCAAGCAATGAATAAGCTTCCTGTGAAGTTTGGTCTCACACCACCAACTCACAGCAGACACAGCTGGGTTCTGCCATTTTTAACATCTGCTCAGTCACTAATATGTCCTAAATTATATGTTACAATATATATTATATATTTATAATATATATAAATATACACAATATTATAGACATTCTAGTCTATATTTTACATATTTTATGTATTTTGTACTGTCTCTCTGGCAGAAAAAATCCACAGGCACTGTCCTAGAGTAACAGGGCAGCCAGTGCATTTCAAAGTGGTCACAAAATTGCTCTCAAGCAGCAAAAAATCCCACACCTTTCCTGTAGTTGACCTCTGGTTTGATGACCTGCTCAGGAAGGAAGACCTGGCTCCAAGCAGCACATGGAATGCAGCAGCAACACTGTCAGCCTTGGCCAGGGTTGCAATAACATCTCAGTACACCTGAATCACCAGGAAGCACTGAAGCAGGCAGATCTGCAGGTCACTGGATTGTTCAGAGCTCCAGACACATGAGTCTTGGGAAGAACCAAGTCATTTGAACTTTAAACCTTTCTATGACTGAATCCCATACAGCTCTTAGGAAACTGGTCAACTATACAATTAAAGGCTTGCATCTTGCCTCTAGTCAGAAATTTGTTATCACTTCCCAGCCCCTGGAGCTAATTAAAGTTTTGATTGCTTCCAAAGAAGTTATCAAATTACCCTTAAGCTTCTCATGATGGTTTATGAGCCAGCTTAACAGGCAAATAAATACTCTTGATTATTCCCAGATTTTCTGTGTTGATGTTCTTTCTCAAAGGAGCTGAACTCTGTACAGTTACTCACCTTCCCTGACCTTGTATTCCAGGGTTTCTGCAGACATCAACACCCAGAACTTCAGATTCAGATAGAACAAGGGGAATAATTTCCCTTAAGTAGGAATTATTAAGTGCACCTTCAGTGACAGACAGAGCAAAGCAAGTAAGCCCAACATGAACACATAAACTGTCCCTTCACTTACTGGGGAGGAAGGCTGATGTTTTACATGTATCTAAGTAGAAAAGCAGCCTTTTAGAGCAACAGCAAGGCAGAAGGAGAGGAGAAGGTTGCCCATAAATACCAATCACACCCACTCAGGAGTGGAGACAGACACAGACCTTTGGGAAGAGTAGGTGAGGACCGATGAAACAAACTGATCTTTTCACCCAACTGGAGTCCATTAAATATATCAAATACTCCAGGTGAGCCAAAGACAGAAGCTGTAGGAGGTGAGTTCTTGTGAAAAAGCTTTTCTAAATATTTCTATACCTGTGAGAACCTTGTCAAAATAAACACAAACATTTAAAGCCATAAGTGCTGCACAGACAAAGCTCCTCACCGACAAACACATGATAAAAATTCAGGGCAATGAATTCAAATAATCTGGTAGCAAAGTACAAGAGGGCCTCTGTGGGCAGACAGGTGCCTCACAGATGTTGGCTCCTGAAGCTGAAACAAAAAACAATTCCTTGAGACAGGCAGCAAAACCTCCAGAGGCAACAAGCCAGACCAAATCCATTCCTCAGCTCATGTCACGCACAAATATTTGACTTGGGACAGTACCCTCATGGGTGTCTGAGCACCTCAGCCAAACCCCTCTCATGTGGAAAAGACGTCTACGAGTCAGAACCAGTACCTAGGCCAGCACATAAAGATAAGAAGGGGTAATTCCATCCAAGCTTGCTGATTATATAAACTAAGCACCAGGAATCTCCTGTAGCACATGACAACCAGCTCAGCTTGCCCAAGGTCCCCAGCAGCAGCAGCTCCTGGTGCTATGGGGAAGATACATCCAGGCTGGAGTGGGAATGGGGGGCATGCTGAGCTAGCTGCCTCAGCCTCACCAACCCCGGCTCACCAAGCCTTCCCCACCCAGGGAGCAGGTCACCCCCAGCCCTGCACCAGCCCAGTTGGGCACAAGGTTCCTCATGCGTGATTCAGGAGGCAGAGTTGTTTTTCCTGCTACAGCAAACATCATCCTCAAATGACAACACTTTACAAAATCTGAGGTGTGGACTGATCACATCCATCAAGCACACACACCTGCAGGGTGAGGTCAGCACAGTTAAAAATGCCCTGGACTTGGCAGCAAAAGGATTAAGGGAGGAGAAGACAATAATGTGCCTTGCGTTTTGACCTGAGCTACTACTGAAGAATGTTTCCGTAAAGGCAAGAGGGTGGGACCTGAATTTTATCTCTCAACCCAAAGATGGAAACACAGTAATGGAAAGGTCAAAAATAGACCTGGCTCAAAGTACGGGAGGTGAGTAAGAGCCTTCCGAAAGGTCCAAATCCTTTGGAGCTTTGACATAAAAACTGCAGTAATCTGTGCTCAATGTCCAGTGGCACCTCTAACTGCTCCTCCTGGCCATCACCACTCAGAAAGACCAAAGTGTCATAGTGGGAGCTGGAAGTACCACTTCCAGATCCTGTTCAACCCCCAGGTGGAAATTTCAACCAGAGAACATCCTGACGTTACTCCAGCTTGTACTTCTGGGCAAGCTACACAGAGAGAGGGCCTGAACCTTAGAGGAGAGCTAGAAGGAGGTGGCTAGGTTAGCATAGCAAAAAACATGGGGGGGGATGGAATGGCTGTCTCAACAATCTGAAGGGCAGCTGCAAAGGTGATGAAGACTCATTTCAGTTCTTGCATCAAGGAGAAACCTCTATAAATTACAGTTTGTGAGTGGAGCCTATAAAAAAGCTTCATCATTAAGAGATGTAAACCTGGAGAAGGTATCTAGAAAAGCGGGATCTCCTTCCTCAGAGGTTTTTCAGACACTGCTGGACAAAGACATTCCTGCAAGTAGCAGATGGACTAGAAACATCCAGGATACAGTTATGCGAGGAAGGCCCATTTCTGAAATGCAGAGACCCTGAAAAGGCCATTTGAGTCACTGTGGATAACCAGTGGAAAATGAATCCCCCAGCAGGAGCAGACAGAAGGGCAGAGAAAGACAACTGGAGAAGCACAGTGTGGTTGCATACAGAAAAGAGTGTGCAAACACTGTCCAGGCCATCACCCACCACTACCAGAGGAAAAAATAACCTGCTAAGATCAAACTTCCCTGAAAGAGTGGTCAGGTACTGGAACAGGCTGTCCAGGGAAGTGGTGGAATCACCATCCCTGGAACTGTTCAAAAAATGTGTAGATGTGGCACTTACGGACACGGTTGGGCTTGGCAGTGCTGGGTTAATGGTTGGACTTGATGATCTAAGAGGTTTTTTCCAACCTTAATGATTCTATGATTCTGTATGGTGAGAAACACACTCTGAAAGTGCTAAAAGGACTTACCTGTAACTACCACGGCTGCTGCACCCATCATCTTAGCAACAATCACATTAACGAGGCCAATTGGTCCTGGGTACAAAGGGGAGAAAGAGAACATGTACCACTGCCAGGCAGCATCAGCCCCACCTCTGAACATGCCCAGACTTCAGCATGTTCCTGGCCAAAGGAGGCTTTGGCAGCCCCAAGGTCTCCCTCATCACACCTGTGGCTCTGCCATGACCCACCCTTACAGCAGAGCCCAGAAGCTGAGCCTGAGCCTGTCCATCCCCTCTCTGCAGGCAGGGAACCCAAGGACTGACTATGATCACTGTACCAGAGCCAGACACGAAGACTTTGCTTCCCAGAGTGACTCCCGCTCTTTTGCAGGCATGAATTCCCACCGAGAGGGGCTCGATAAGGGCTCCTTCTTCAAAAGTGACATTATCTGGAAGCCTGCAAGAATGGGACACAAGGAACAGTCACTAATGTAGTTTATGGGGGTGATGAGGAATGCCATGCCATTTGAAGACCAAACACGGCTGTAAACCACAGTGGCAAAACACACTGCCACCTGTTGTCAGAGAAATGCTGGGCTGGAACACGCTTCAAGAGGTTCCATTGCTTCTTTCCCTCCTCTGAAGCAGCATCAAGTGCACCTGAACCAAGCACCCACCTAGGGACCCACAAACTTCCCCACATAAACTCTCCAGTACTTGATGAGTCAACAAGGACTCCTTTGCCACTCATTTCCTTTGGAATAAACCCCCCAGTTGCATATGTACCACCCCGAAGCTATCCTATGGCTCACCCACCAGTGAGCTCCCAGACCCCTCATCAGGGTTGAAACAGCTTTTAGAAAATATTCTGCTGCCAAAAGTGATGTCACCAGGAAAGACAGCCAGATCCAGGTCTCCCCGCAATACCCAGGATCTCCTCCCCTGAGGCACCAAGTGTTTTAACAAGTACACTGGTCCCAGCACGCACCCTCCCAGCAGTCAGGGACGACGTGTGCAGTGGGCGTCAAACACCTTTTGGACAAAAACAGGCCTGTAACACAGCCAACATAAGTGATGGAAAAAAGCAGAGGAAGTTAAACCCTTCTGAACTGCTGGAAGAAATAGATCTCAGGCCTACAATGCTGCCCACCAGCAAGCCATCTTGTGTGGGCTCTCACACAGCTTTGGGAGGTGTGCCTGCCTGGAGGGTCTTTGTGACAGCACTGGAAAGCTCAAAGTCAGATCTCAAACAGGTCAACGTGAAGCCAAAGAAATGGAAATAATGGTTGTGGGAAGACAGTTGTGAGAAATATGCATGTCCCTTATTTCCAGGAGGCTATAAAAGTCTGACTCCAAGAGTTCAGTTGTCACAGTTTCGCATCATGTTTGCTGCTGCTGGGTTTGGACACTGCCCTGTCAATGGGGAGGGCAGCTTCACAGCATGATCCCACCTCCATCAAGTTACTCTGAGTACCCAACACAGAGTCTGTCCACCAGCAGGACACACAGTAACTGCCCAAACATGCAAAAGCTCACTGAGACTCAGCCATCATCTGTTCTTAGCAAATCTGTGCTGGCAGTGACTGCATGCCAGGCAATCTACTCTACATGAGCCAGCCACAGCACTGGTGATCTGAAACTGGGAGCACCAGGTCCAGGCTTTGCATCCCAAGGCTTAAAAATAAAACAAAATAGCCAAAGTAATATTTGCTCAAACTGGAGAAAAAAAGCAAAGCCTGGAAGAAGCCAGCTACAAACCAACCACTTCCTCTCAAGCAAAAACTTGTGATGTTGTCAGAAAATGTTATTTTGATACACAGGAAATCGATGACAGAGGGTTTGGACAATGAGATGTTAATCTCATCTGAACCAGCACCTCATCCTGCCAGTAGCTGGTATCTGCTTCAAAAACTTCCTGCCTGAGGACTCTCAGGAGAAGATCAGTCAAGTGCCTCCTTCCAGCCGACACAATCCTGAACACTTTCCCTGCAGACACTAAAGACCAATCCCAGGGACATTACTGCTCATGGAAGTACCAGCTCTGTACACACTGAAAAAGAACAAGCTCCACAGGTAAAGCAGCCTCACTTGGGCTATTTTTAACTCCTTGTTAAAGGCACTTAAGTGGGTATAACGTTGCACAGGTTTTTTCAGGTCTTTGGAGCATTTGAGGCCCTGGCACAGATTGCCCAGGGAAGTTGCGCCTGACCCATCCCTGGAAGTGCTCAAGACCAGGCTGAATGGGGCTTGGAGCAGCCTGGTTTAGTGGAAGGTGTCCCTGCTCATGGTAGGAGGTGGAACAGGATGACTTCTAAGGTCCCTTCCAAACCAAACCTTTTTGGGATTCTATGATTTGCCAGAGTGCTCAAGCACAGATTTGCTTCTAAGCAAATGTGTCAGTGCTGCCACAATTAATAACACATTCAAGTTTGCTGAACTGGACATGAAAAGAGATGTGTAATGGTGGTAGTTTAGTGGAGACACTCAGAGTCACATGAAAAAACAGCTCAGCAGGGCCACTGCTTTCTGTTCCTGCGCTACTCGAAGTGGGATGACTTTGTTTCAAATGACAGAATGAGATGTCAGCAGTCACCCCAGTGTTTCCTGCAAAGCAGCAGCAAACTGCTCAAAGAACCAGACAAAGCCCTTCAGGCACCAGCCTAAGAAGGCAAGAATATAAAAAGAGATGGAAAAGGAAACAAGAGCATGGAGCAAATGGGAAAAGGAAAATAAGTAAAGGGTAAACCAGCGATGACATCCCAGGAGACATGCAAGAAATATTGATGTCTGGCACCGGAGGGGATAAACTACACCTGCCTGACAAAATCTTTGCAAAGTGGCTGCCATTCAAGCTTAGGCACGTTATTTATGGATCAGAAAGCAATAAAACCTGTTGGGATCACATAAAGAGTACTCCAAGAGGTGATTGCCACAGCTAGTCTCCCACCAGGGAGTGCACATTTCTCTGCAGAGAGAGCATGGACTGACTTGTAGCAGTAGCTTGCACGGTGCTTGTAGTAGCGGCACAGGTTCCCATCGTCAGGCGGGGTTGCGCAGAAGAAGATGGTCGGGGACAGGTTGTAGCGCCCAGTTTTGCAGAACTCATCCATTTCCCTTGGGACACCCGGCTCAATGGCCACACGGTCACCTGCCAGGGTGAAAGCAGACAGAGTAGGTCAGGGACAGGGAGGCACACAGGCAGAAGTAGTACTGAAAACCACCATAGAGGCAGGAGGGACATGGGGAAGGTCTTGCTGCACACACCAGGTTGGTTCCCAATGCTCCCTCCACAGCAGCCTCATCACCAAGATCTTTCCAAGTACTTGGAAAGAGATGGTGTTTCAGAGGCACAGGCAGAGATGGATGTTCAGCCACACACCTCCCTCCAGCTGCCTTGCAGCCAACCTCAGCAGATGAAAGGGCAGCCCCCAGGAAATCATAGTGTGACCAGACATTTTGCTGAATCTGTAGTAATCATAAGAGGAAATACTGAGGATGGAGCAGGTGAGCTCGGCTAGCCACTACACTGCCATCTGGAAAGGGCTATTCTTTGCAAATCATAGAACCATGGAAACATTTGTGTTGGAAGGGACCTTAAAGCTCAGGCTGTTCCACCCCCTGCCATGGACAGGGACACTTTCCACTAGACCAGGTTGCTCCAAGTCCTGTCCAACCTGGCTTTGAACACTTCTAGGAATGGGGCAGCCACAGCTTCTCTGGGCAACCCATGCCAGGGCGTCACCACTCTCCTGGAGAAGGAAGCTTAAGGTGCAGAACACCCAGGAGCCTGGCAGGACTTATCTGGGAACAGAGACAGCTTGGTGCTACAACACAGTAGCCCAGGGTGCTGGATGGACACATGCTACAGGACAAAGAGCAATTACTTAATTGCAGTCACAAAGCAGGATGGACTAGAGAAAACAGTGTGAGCACAGTACAACTTGCAAGTACACAAGGGACACAAAATCTCACATTTATTTGGCAGAGGAAACCAGACAGAGCCAAACCTCTGAGTGAAGCTCTCCACCAACAGGCTTACAGGCAGCCACGAGGATAAGCAGGATGGAAGTAAAGAGCCATCTGGCCATTGCATCCCCTCTGAGCTGGTCAACAATGGGTGTCTGACAAGACAGAGGCAGGACATACTGAATATTCTCCCAGCCTCACATTATATGCAGCTGTGAGGCCTCCAAAGTTGCAAGTGGTTTGTTTGTATTTAGTAACACTCAACAACATCTCCTCCTTCCACCATGTAAACTACGTGCTCTGCTACATGTCAGGCGAATGCTGCACTGTGCTTTGCTCTGGTTCTGAAGCCACCAGAGAACGGGCAACCTGTTCTCCCAGCCCTCCACGAGTCCTCACATCCTTGAGCTGTCACTCTAGCTCCCAGCTCAAGTTCCTGATTTGAACATTCACGGGAGATGCTGCTCCACATCTCGTTATCTCCTTGTCCTCCTCTGAACCTTTCTCACTTGTTTTACATCCTTTTGGAAAGGAGAAGATCAGAACTACATGCAGAGTTCCAGAAGTGAACTGACATCCTCTGAGTCTCTGTCTCCTTCCTAACAGTAATTTGCATTTTCCCTGCTGCTGAGCCAATGCTCCTATGCACATTGTCAGAGCCAAAGGTCTCACCCTTCAGCAGTGATGGTCAGTACAGCATTTTAGATACAAAGCTGGTTTTGTTTCTTCTGTCGTGGACATCATTTTGTCTTTGCCTGCGTTGAATCTCACCTACATCTCACTGGCACTGCTCAGGCCTCTCTGTAGCTCTTGCTGGCTCTCCCCCACATCCTCTCCACCTTGCCTGAGTTGGTCTCATCAGCAAACTTCGCAAAATTCCCTGCTCAGTCCATTTTCTAGGACATTCATGAGCACAGCGAGCTGTGGAGGTCCCACCACAGGGCCTGGAGCAGTTGCTCCAGTGACCTCTGCACTGCAGGAGACCACTTGCTCCTTCAAGAACAAATACAGAGAAGAAAGACTCACAGAAGGTCACTGGTAAGAGCAATAGATGTGTTTCTGAAGGTTTATCAAGCTTCCCTAAAAGGCACCTAGTACCAGTATACACTCTGCTCTGCATTAAAATACAGCCAGACCAGCTAAAGATATTGCAGGATAAAACTACCTAAGGAATATCATATACTAGTGGCCAAGAGGAGTGACTAATAGCAGTGCAGTGACGTTTTGAAGGAGAAAGTCACACCGTGAGTTCAGAACCTCAGATAAATTTACGTGACAGAAAAAAGCACAGCCTGTTATCGACACATTCTCGGGGACTGATTAGGAGGAAAATAAACAGATGGTTTTGGTTCCAGATACCTGGTTTCAGATGAGTCACCCCTGAGCCCACTTTCACGACAGTCCCGGAAGCTTCATGTCCCAACACCATGGGATCCTTGACAACAAAATCCCCAATTCGACCGTGCTGCCAGTAGTGAACATCGGAGCCACAGATCCCAACGGAATGCATGCGCAGGAGGACTTCTGCCAGAAAAAGAGGGAAGGTTCCTTGTAGAAAAACCAACCTCCTTAGGCACTGAGAGAGCAGCATGTGGTCTGTTCCTGGGCCCCAGAGCAAAGGCCAAGCCAGTATCAACACATCCAAATTTACTGGCATTCAATCAACACACCAGAATTGTGTGCGCACATTAGAAGAGTGGCACATTCATGAACCACCTGCTGAAATACAAAACTATGCAATGATTCACAAAGCAAGAAGGCTTAAAATAGGGTAAGACAAAAACTAATGTCAATAAAAAATATAGTCAACAAAATAATACAATTTAAGAGGCACGTAATTATTGCTGGAGCAGGAATAAAAGAGCAAGTCCATTTAATTTTTCCTTCTCACTAAGCTATGATTTCAGCCCTGGAGAGTTAGTGAATCAAATTTCTATCAGCCCATGTGCCCATCCTATTAATGTTTAGTCCTGCATAAGATCATCTGACAAGTCCCAAGAGCCATTTACTGTGATATACACAAACTGATGGAACAGAAAGCAAAAAAGCCAGATAAAGGGGTATATCTGTGACTGCTCCAGTTCTTCTTTTCACCTGGAAAAGCAGCATTATCTGTTTCAGCCATGCAATCTTTTTTTGGATAATTTTGCACTTCCTCAGAAATATTTTATATTATCAAGGAGCAACAAAAGAGAATGAGAAAACATAGGGAGAAGTAAAGAAAGCAGACAGAATCAGTCATCTGTAGACCTACCATTGGGACCTGGTTCTGGGATTGGACGGTTTTCCTATGAACAAAAGGAAAAAAAAGCATTTAGCTTCTTGTTCATATCCCTGGGAATATCTGTGGAAACTTAGCCCTAGTTAGCTCAGGTAAATCCATAAGCAGACAAGGTTTTTGGTTCTGTCTACTCCATGAGATGACTGTGGCACAGGGAGCCTGCTCCTAAGCTCCCCTCATTTTCCATGCTCAGTGGAGTAACACAGGCAGCTGTAGGACCAAGCACACTGCCAGCTTGTAAATCCAAATTATTTTGCAGCAAATTTCCTTCCTCTGCCCAGACAAGAGACACATACGAAATTTCCCTGCACTGGAGCAGCCCCAAGTTTCAGCTGAATCCTTCATCCCACCGGCTCACAAAAACATCACCTTCTGTAACCAGGAAGATTCTGAACCACCTGTTCAATAAAGCCTTAATATTGCAGTGCTTATAATATTATTTTAAATAATACAAAACTTGTTTACTACATAATAATAGAATAACAGAATCATAGAATAGTTTGGGTTAGAAAGGATCTTAAAGCTCATCTCATTCTACACCCTGCCATGGGCAGGGACACCTTCTACTAGGCAGGAAGTCTATGCTCCAAGTCCCATCCTTGAACACTTCCAGGGATGGGGCAGCCACAGCTTCTCTGGGCAACCTGTGCCAGGGCCTCACCAACCCATGCCAGTAATACATAATTTATACATAACATTGATACATAACAATTTATACATAATATATAAATAATGATTTATAGCTAATAATCTATACATTCACATTCTCTTGTAATTGCCATGTCACATCTTTATGGGATGAATGATGAAACCAGAGTTAGAAAAGTGGCCCATATTACCCTTTCACCCAAAAGGCTTTTGCCTTCACTGAGCTTCCTCAGCTGCCTCAAAAGCCAAAGGAATAATTTTGTTGGGTTTTATAACATCAGGACAATACAACACACACCCTGAGGATAATGTCTCTAAGAAAAGCCCCCCAGAGTAGTGTCAATAAACCCTTAAAAATTCATTTGCTGCTCAGACTTTGAGTAGCACTGTTCTGCATTTTAACTATTTAAATCCCAGCATATTCCTCAACTCCTATTTTGTACTTCAGCATTCTAAACATCATGGAAAGACAAACTCTGGAAACATGTTCTCATACAACTCAACTGACTGAAATTTTCCATGTTCAGACCTGTATCTGCAATTTTTCTATGTGGAGGGGTTGTTTTGTTCCACTGAGGACACAGCCCAGAGCATTATTTCTAAAAGAGGTCAATCTAGATGTAACCTCTCTTATAGAAAATGCAATAAGCACAGGATCTGGTGACACACCAGAGGTACAGACCACCTCAGACCAAACAGAAAGTCCACGGTGAGAGATAAAGCCAACTTCTAGCCAAAAATGTGTGTGTGTATGTGAAAAAAACAAACTCAAAACCACCTTTTTTCTTCTGGCAATAACAACTGTGCCCAAAACACCTAGATATCTTGGTGGGAGGTGAATCCTCCAGCCTGATTTGGAGAAAATAGGAGTGACCAAAGTGAAGAACACCAAAGACACAAGCTTGCTGTCTGTTGTTCACTGAGAAGTTCAGAAATGGTGACTGGTAAACATAGCAAATATTTTCTGTGAAAAGAGACATGGAAAGAGAAGCCATGGTACAAGTATTAAACCAATACATCCTCAATGGGCA
Source organism: Orthonyx spaldingii (assembly GCA_013397795.1). NCBI lineage: Eukaryota > Metazoa > Chordata > Aves > Passeriformes > Orthonychidae > Orthonyx > Orthonyx spaldingii. The sequence continues at coordinate 281,770 of VZTJ01005497.1, forward strand.
GCAAAGAGGAACCTGTGCAGCTACCTAAGAACAAGAGGAGAGTCAATAAAAACAAAACAAACACATTTTCACACAGCACAGGGATCACAGTGACTCTGCCCATGGGAAACATGTCCAAGAATCAAGAAAGGTGTTGGAATTATGGGAAGATGGCATCATCCAGCTTTGGGTATCAATAACAGATAACAAGTTCAGAGTTCACTGCTGAGACTCCTCCTATGATCAGTGGGTCAATACAGTGAGCACCATCCACATCGTGGAAAGAAACTTATGGGAGGCCCGGGAGAATCACACAAGGTGCCACCAGTGAGGCAGTAGGGCGCTGATGACCAGCTCTAAGGTCTCCAGCAGTACAAATATTCAAGGAAAATTCACATGTCTGGGTGTAAGCCAGTTTAGAGACCAGCAACACAGATGTGATGGAGCCAGTGTTCACCTTCACAAGTCTCAGACACCCTTCTTAAATCACAGGGGTTTGGAAACATGTTCTTGATCTAGAGGGACCACCTCAATCCTCAATCCATTTTGATTTCTTTTGGTAGTTAGCCTATGTGTGATTGTAGTGAAAGCGCAGTTGTGTCAAACGTGCCTGGGAGCTGCCTGGGAGCCACCAGGAGCCACCCACATGGCACGGCTCAGGCTTTGGCACATGTCACTTAATCTGGATGGGAATGGTTAAAAATCAACTGCTTCCCTGGTAATCATCCCTAAACAAGGCATGTATCCAAAGTCTGTGTGTTCCCAAGAGCCCTACTGCCAGGACTCTGTGTGCAGAAAGCTGCCTGCCAATATTTGCTGTAGAAATATTCCTTCCTCCCCTTTGGCACTCGCCAAACTGGAACACGTGGTGCAGCGCCGTGGTGATTCAGTAGTCAGGCAGAGCAAAGCATTAGCAGCCAGAGAAGCAGAATGAGTTTAAAGTACTAAAAAAAGTAGAAAATAAAAGCCTTCCCAGCACCTGCTCTCCCTAAACCCTCTATCCTGCTGCTCACCTGGGCTCTGATAGCCCAAAGAAGCAACAACTACCCTCCACCCCTGCTCCCTGGGAGCGCCTATCTCAGCTGTGAGAATGGCTAATTGTAGGGGACGGGAGGAAAAAAAGGAGGTTTTTTGATTCTGGGTTTCAGGGATAAAAGTTTTTCCACCCAAACGGAGTTGGCAAAGATCTCAAGATTATCCCTTCCTGTATCCCCTAAGAGCATCCTGCAGCTGAAACCTTCTAAGATTGGAAAAACAGAAAATGTACACGATAGGATACACAAAGTTGCCAGGAGCAGCTAAAAATAGACCATGTTTCTGATACTGTTGCATTCTCCTGCTTGCGTGAATGAATTTATTTCCCTTGCAAAAATGTTGCACCTCCCAGGCATACGAGGGCTGGTGCTTTTTTTTTTTTTTTCCTGTCCGTGTCATTACCCGTAACGCTGTGAAGAGCCCGAAGCGGCCACAGGCTTCCCCACAGAGGGGATGGGAGGGCCCAGCCACGGGACACACCCGAATCTGGACCCCCGCGCCCCTCAGGTCNCCTCAGGTCACCCCCTGCCATGGGGCAGCCGCGGCCCGTCCCCGCTCTCGGCCGGGGCCGGTTCAGGCTCACCCGGAACCGGGAGGATGCGGGGTGCCGGACACCCCCAGTGCCACAGGCTCAGCCTCAGGT
>VZTJ01005497.1:283470-322326 GCA_013397795.1 Orthonyx spaldingii
GGCCCGCCCGCCGGGCCCGGCACCGCCCCCCGGCACCGAGCGGGCACGGCCGGCTCCAGGCAGGGCTCCAGCCCGGACCCCGGCGCCGGGCCCAGGTCTCCCAGCTCCAGGCCCCAGCTCCAATTCCAGGCCTCAGCCCCTGCTCCAGCTCCAGCCCCAGCCCCAGCCTCAGCCCCGGTTCCGGCGCCAGGCCCAGCTCCAGCTCCAGGCCCACCTCCGGGCCCAAGTCCCCCAGCTCCAGCTTCAGGCCCCGGGTCCAGGCCCAGGTTCAGCTCCAGTACCTGCTCCAGCCCTGGCTACCAGCCCAGTCCCAGCCTCATCCACCAGCTCCGGCTCCAGTTCCAGTCCCAATTCCAACCCCTGCTCCAGTTCCAATCCCATCCCTGCTCCAGTTGCAGTTCCAACCCCAGCCCCTGCTCCAGGCTCAGTCCCAGCCTCAGACCCAGCTCCAGGCCATTCTGGCGACACCACTGCACCCTGCACTTCGACTAAATTTCAATAACGTGTTCTGTGGGCTTGCCTGGACATGGCACCACTGGAACATGGCTATCTCAGCTGCAGAAAGAGCTTATGGGGGGAGGCGGGGTGGGGTGGGGAGACATTTCAGGGATTCTCGGTTTTGGGGAAAAGAGGTTTCTGCTCAAATGGAGTTGACAAATATCTCAAATAGATTATCCCCTCCAGTGTCATTGAATCATGGAATCATGGAATATCCTGGGTTTAAGGTACCCAAAAGGAGCATCAAGTCTAAGTCTTGGCCCTGCACAGGACACCCCAACAATCCCACCCTGTGCCTGAGAGCATTGTCCAAACACTCCTGGAGCTCTGGCAGCCTTGGGGCCATGACCATTGCCTGGGGAGCCTGTTCAGTGCCCAGCCACCCTCTGGGGAAGAACCCTTTCCTCATATGCAACCTAACCCTCCCCTCACACAGCTCCAGCTGTTCTTTCTGGTCCTGTCATTGGTCATCAGAGAGAACAGCATTCTAAGAACATTCTGTAGCTGAAAGCTTTCCAAGCTTGACTTTCTTAGAAAAATAGAAAATATACAGGATTTATCCTGTAAAATTGTCAGGACCAGCTAAAAATAGCCTGTGTTTCTAATATTATTTTGTTGTTCTCCTTGCATGAATAGATATATTTATTAATTTAGTTTCCCTAAAAATGTTTCACCTCCCAGGCACATGAAGACTGATGCATTTTTTTTTCCCTTTCAGGGTCATTCCCTGGAACTTTTATTGGAGTCAGAGTCAGCATCACCACTGTGGTTACTCTGAGGGCAGGGGAAGGAGTTTTCAGGAAGCTGTGACAAAACACTTTACTCACTGTTTACACAGCAATGTAATTCCTGCCACATCCATGGAAGGAGGAATATTTGCACCTTATGGAAAGGTGGGGAACAGCTGTCTCTTCCTGGATATGCTTATTTTCTCAAGGCACCTGCTTGTGCCTTTCCTTTTTAGGGTGTATTTGCTTCCAGATTTGACTTGCCACTCAAATTATCTGCGTGGGATTCACCGTGAAATCCCGCAGATCTACCAGCACAGCGCAGCCAGGTGCCTGGGCTCCCTAAATCTGAAAAAATGCTGGAAGCATGGACTGGGAGCTCCACTGGGAACTCAGGGCTCTTGCTATGATACAAGTCCTTTGGGTTCTCATGTCGGTTTTGCTCCCTGAGTGTTGAGGTCTCCACTGGGAGCTGTCACAGGAATCATCTTCATCTCCTGTGCCACCAGATCCTGAGTTCCTGATGGAATTTCTTCCCCAGTATTGCTGGTCTTCAGCTAAAACCCTGAATAAGTGGGGTTCTCTAGAATGAATCATGGCAGGGAATGCATGGGAAGCTGGCTATTCCTGTGTAGCTTTATCCCTCCTTTTCTCAAGGGAAATTTCTCCCAGGCTCAGTGTTTGCTCTGGATAATTTCTCTCCATTTGAAACTCCATACATTTCCTGGAGCACAGTTGCAGGCTATATTGCCAAAGCCATGCCAGTTCCTTACACCCTGGGATTTCCTCTGTGGGCATCACACAGACCAGGCCGATGGCAAGCATGTTGGGCAGCCCCAAAAAATGTGTGTTTCAACCACCACGGGGTTTGTCCTGCTGTTAAAGTGGCTACTGTGCACACCAGGTGATGCTCTGAGAACCAGCCTGGGCTGCTGGTGTCCCCAGGGTGTCACTTGGGAGGACAGGGTGGTAGGTTTAAAATGCTGTGGTCCTGTCTTTGCTTTTCTGGATCTTCTCAAGGGACAGTGATGCCAATGTGGCCCTGTGGCCATGGTCTCAGCTCCTGCCCTGCAGCAAGAATGGGTGAAGGAGGTTCCTTGCCAGCCTTTGGGCAAAAAGTGACTTTTTGTTGGGGTTCTTCAGCTCTTCTGCTCCTCCCTGTCATGACTGTCAGCACTTTGCCTTCAGTTTTCTCCCCTTCTATTTCCCGTTTCCTTTCTGAATCAGATTCACTTCACACTTTCATGTTTTCTCTGCCAGAGTTTGCTGCCTGTGCCTGCTGGGCCTGCTCTTCCTTCAGGACCACAAGGACTCCACCAGCCACTTGGTGAAGGATTTGTATCCTCCAAGATCCTGCTTTAAAAGACGCTTTGAAGCCCTTGCCTTGGTCCATTTATCTTCATTTGCCTTCAGCATTGCCTGACAAGCCTTTTTGACTGGCAAAGACAAACTATACTTAGGACTTAGGCCTAATTAATTTCTCTTTCATCTGCGTGTGTGGGTGTCCAGCTTTCACTGGCGGGGCGGCTGTTCACGATCCTCCAGGCATACAAGAATAGTGCAGTGGGATTATGTCATAGCCATGGTGTGACCTTGCACAACAGTCCTTATTACCAGAACCATTTCACTTCACATTACCTCAACCAAAAGAAACGTTTGCCTGTTTAGTCAAAGGTCAGGATCGTTGTGGCCTCACAAAGTAAGGAGGTGGGTGCTTTGTTGACATGCAAATAACTCAGTTCACTTGCAGCAGTCAAACTCAGTGTGTATTTTCCTTGTGTGCAAGTTATGAAACACCTCTGAACTAACTTAGTGAGGAGAGGGGGGACATGACCTCAGGGAGATGCATCCCCATGTCTTGGAGGATGAACTCCCCATAATAAAGAGCAGCGTGGCAGGTCACACACCCACCGGTCTCCGTGGAGGGGGTGGACAATGCTTGGGACCCAGGGCTCCTTGCAGTGATCCTTCAGCAGTCCCACAGCTGGGGCAAGCCTCAGGGTGTTGTTGCCCTGGGGACCCTCTGTGGAGTGGCCAAAAAGCTGCTGTAATTTCAGATGTCAGGGTAAGCCTCTGCCTGGTCCAAAATGCAGCCAAAGGGCTGAATTCTCTGTAGCTTGGGCTAAATCTCTCCATCTGCATCACCTCTCCATCTCCATGTATAGCTCAAGCAGGACTCACATTGGAGCCAGGTGCTCCTATTCCCTTCCTTTTAGTTACCGTGTAAAGGATTCTTGTGTTTGCCTAGGAGGTGTTGTCATCCTCAACAGGCTCGCTTTGGAGCTTCTTCCACATCCCAACACCACAATTCTATTTCTGACCTACTAGACCAAAGTGTTTTCTCCCGAACTGACGCAGAAAACTCTAAGGTGCCTGTCCAAGATCCACCATCACCTTTGGCAGAGTTGGAAAAATAAGTCAATTAGTTATTACAGTACTAACTGTTATGACTGTACCTCAACTGTAAAGCCACCATCCTATGACAGCCTTATCTCCTCTTTGAACCAAATGGACCTAGAGTGGTAGGGCTGTGTAAGGTAGTGACCAACCACCCCACCTAGATTAGGATGAAGTTCAATAATCTTATGGAATAGCTCCAAGTGGGACAATTAGATTTCAAAATAATAATCAAATAATCCAATGGGAGGAGAAGGCCCTGGGAGCCTTTGTGGCTGTTGGTTGTAAGATTTTGCATTATTGTTCTTTTCTGGGTCAAGACTTTCATCCATCCCTTCACATACCTGCCACTGCTCCCTCCACCTCTTCTATAAATGCTGTGACTCCATCAGTCAGGTATTTACTAAACATGGACTTATTTGCATACTCAGATTTGTGATTTCCACAGAAGCCGTCCTCAGCCCTGACTTCCTTGTCCACCCCTGCTCTCAGCTCTGCCTGCTGGTAAGGCATGACACCTCATATCATCCCATCAATTAATATTTAATGCAACTGTCCCCAGGGAAATACCACTCAGGAAATAATTTGAAATGTCCTTGTGAGACAAATATTTAGGGACTGAGTGACAGATTTTTAAGAGCATGAAAGTGTGTGTGTTCCCCCTTCCTGGGGGAGGTGGCTGTTCCCTGCAGGACAACCATCCTGTCCCCAAGTCTGAGGTGGGACAGGAGCACTGTGACTGACAATCCCTCTGCACTGTGTGTTCATCCCCAGAAATACAGAGCCCACAATCTTCTGCAAACGAGCTTTGCCTGAATGGCAGTGGTGGATCTGGGATAGCTGTTGGTAGTTGACACTGGGGCAATGTGTCCACCTAATTTTTTGTGTGTGCTTTCCTGGAAAATGCTGTAACTGTGTGAGTCACGCTGGAGACTGGCAGGCTATGCCAGGGCAAGGTGCAGACTGCAAGAGTCACCCAGGAGTTTGGTGGAGCTTGGGGTCAGGGTCATAACCCATAGAATCTCTGCTTTGCTTTATGACTAACTCCTGCTCTGTGTGCCCACAAACAGACCTTCTCCCTTCTCCCAGGTATCTGCAGTTTCAAAACCGCTTTATAATCAGCAAGATCTTCTTGGTAATCTATTTTGAAGCCTCCCATACTGCTTCCTTCCTTGCTTTGACATTGCCACCCCAAGAGCAGGCAAATCCCACCCTTCCACATCCATGCACCAGCATTGTTCCCTTAGTTGTGTTGCTGTCCCCCCACCTACCTGCTCTAATCCCCTTCTCTTTGAAGTACAATTTTATTGATGTTACAGACACTTTTCACTCAAGAGACTGCCAGAATTCCTCTGGCAACTTCATCTCCAGCCTCTGTGGGGGCTAAGCACTGTCTCAGTTCCCCAGGCTCAAAGCTTGCATATTGTGGACTATCACCAGAAGCATTTGGACAATGCTGTCAGGCACATGGGGGGATTCTTGAGTTGTGCTGTGCAGGGCCATGAGTTGGACTGGATCCCTTCTAACTCAGGATATTCCATGATTGCATGATTCAATGATCTACTTTTTGGTTCCAATCAGCAGAAAAAGGCATTCAGCTCAAAGCTTTGCTCCTAAAGACCTCAGTCACATAAGCATCAGTGCTGGTGTAAAGTCTGTATTTGCTCTTCCCTAGAGGAATATTTTCATAATTATCTAAACCAGCTGACCAATTTCCCCCACAAAGAGTTTGCACATCTTTTAATAGTGATCAGAAATATCACAGTAGCAGGAAATCCTAGAAAAATAGAATAAAAGAGCAGGATGCAAGTGACAGAAAGAAGGGATATGTAAATCAGTCCACAATCCATGGGAGTGGGAGGTAAGGAAGGTGTACCTAGGAGCACTCCCTGGACTTGAATGTGTGTGTCCCTCTAGGCCCAGAACTTCCACTGAGCAGGCTGGGTTTGCCCATGTTTACCCAAAGGCAGCAGTGGGATTTCTGTGGGCAAGTCAGGGCACCTCAAGGCACAATTAAGTACAAAACAAAGACTGTCAAATGCTTTCTTGACACCAGTGGCATTTTCAAGGAGTGTCAATCTTTGAGATCTGTTACTGGGCATGACTTGGGCCCCACACGGTTTGCTGGGCTGACATGGAGCTGGTTCACCCCAGAGTCAAGTCCTCTGTTCTTTCTGGGATGGTTTTGTGGAACAGCTTGTCCAAGGAAAAGTGTCCATCCCTGCTTCTTTATCTCAGAGAGCAGATATCTCCTCTCCTTGCATCTCTCTTTCATCGCAGGCTCTGGAGGTGCTGTTCTGCACTACTCCAAGCAGTGCTCCACCATTTGGTATTTCTTCTGGGACTGTCCCAAAACATTACCTTGCATCCTGCCTCATTCATGCAAGGCTATGCTGGGAGGAAGAGACACGAAATTAAATGGAAGTAGTTACAGAAATACTGTTTACTGCAGTCCGCTGCACAAAGCATTCAATGTGGTGGCTCAGGGATGTTTTTACCCTGAACAGCTAAGCCCAACTCTCACCTTTCTCATCCCGATATTGGCTTTGATCAGCCCCTCTCCATCCTTGGAACGGCAAAGTCTGACATTCATGCCTAAAACTTTGCCCAGAAAGGAAAAACCCATAGTTCTGATTATTTCCACTGAGAAAAACATGAGAAAACCTTTTATTTTTTCAGTGTTCACCCCAAAGCACCTTCTTTGTCACCAGCATTTACTTCCACTTTCTAGCTCAAGAACTTTCCATGCATGGTAGCTTTGCTCTGATTCCATACACAAACACTGCTGGGAGATCACCTTTCTCTTCACCACAACATATTTTCTTTACAAACCCAAGGTTTATTTACTGGCTTGGGATTTATGTGTCTGTTTGTAATAATCTTTTTTAATAATACAAACAGATTAAAAAGAAGTTATTTTCCGGTTTTGTTTTATATAGTGCTTTTGTTTTAAGGGCAGGCATGAAGAGAAGAGAACACCAAGAAGTGCTCGAACACTGCAGAAATGTTTAAACCTTCTGGAAAACACTGTCTGCATTCAGTGTCATATATTTCATCCCTAAAACAATAGATATTTTTCATGCTAGCTAGAAACTTTTTTTAAAACAAAAATATCTGTTCATCCTCATGTATTGAGTGATAAATGACTACTGACTGTGGCCTAAGAGACCAGCTTAGCCAGAGTTACCCCTCTCCCATGCAATGTCCCCTAAATTGCAAGAAACAGGGAAAGTTTGAGGTGGAGGCAATTCTGGAGGTCTGCAAGGATGAAGAGGCCCCCCCCCACCAACGCTCCATACCCTGTCCAGTCACTCTACCACTCTCAATGTAAATTTTTTCCCCTTGTATCCAACTGGAATTCCTCTCATTTCCCAATGAGGTTGCTCCCCAGCCACAGGACCTCTCCATCAGAAATGAAAAATAATAATTTTAAACTGTCAAATGCTAAGAAAGGATTTTTAGCCTTCATTAAATGCTAGCATCATTTTTAAGGTTCCACCACCATATTTTTTTAACATATATTGGATATAAGCTTTCCATATCTGTTTAATAAAGCCAAATCCATCACGGGAACTCACACTCAGTCCCAAGAGATACCCTGGAACTTTTGGATCTGTGGCAAGGACAAATTTTTCAGAATTAGCTTTTGGAGGGTTTTTTTGGGTTGGGTTTTTTGGGGTTTTTTTTGCTGCTGTTGTTTGGTTTTGGGGTTTTTTTGTTTGTTTTGTTGGTTTTTTTTTTTATGAAAAGAAACCAAGAGAACAGGCACAGTGGTCTCTTGGATTTTCAGGTAAACCTTTTCTTGGTAAATATTAAAGAAACAGGTCCATGTCAAAATGCTCTGTTCAAATCCAGTTACTGCATTTCAGGAGGATACTGGCACAACCAGGCTGATCCCCATGAGAAAAGTTTCTCTCCAATTCCCAAAAATTGCCCCTAAAGAGGCAACTACATACAAGTGTCAACTTACATGGAAAAGCAATATTTCCTTGCTGCTTCCCAGCCCACATCTAAATGCTACACCAGAGTTTAATCAAATTTTACCCTGTTTGGTCCCCACCAGCATTTTAATTGTGCTCAGGGCACAAAGGCAAGGCTGGAACAGGATCACAGAACTGCAGAATCATTTAGGTTGGCATGAGGCCTCTGAGATGATCAAGTCCAACCATTCCCCCAACACTGCTGTGTTCATCACTAAACCATATTCCCAAGTGCCACATCCACACACTTCTTGGACATTTACAGGGATGGTGACTCCACCACTGCCCGGGGCATCCTGTTCCTGTTCTTGACCATCCTTTCAATGAAGAAATTTTCCAATATCCAGTATAAACCTCCCCTGGTGTGACTTGAGGCCATTTCTGCTCGTCTTGTCCCTTGTTCCCTGGGAGCAGAGCCTGAGCCCCACCTGGCTGCCTGCTCCTGTCAGGGAGTTCTGCAGAGCCAGAAGGTCCTCCCTGAGCCTCCTTTTCTCCAGGCTGAGCTTCCCCAATTCCCTCAACTGCTCCTGGTTCTCCAAACCCTTCCCCACATTTCCTCAGCACTCATCACATCCAGGTGGGATTTGGGAAGCAGAGATACAGCTGCAGGTCTGGCAGGAGGGCAGAAGAAGCTACAGGAGGCTTTTGTGGTGTGGGGGATGTTATCAGGTGTTTCTCATCCCATCAGGGGCCCTGCTGAGCTGCTCGGACTGTCTGCCTTGGCAGAACTTGTTCCCAAGGAAAGGTGCTGGGATCAGTCAGTTGGCATCCACCTGCACCAGCAGGCACCTTCAGAAATGCCACACAGGGTCACCCACCAGTGCAGAGACCTCCTGGTGGCATTGGCAGAGATGAACCAACCCCTGGCAGGGAGGAGATGGCAGATATTTGGAGCTGGGCAGCCATAACACTTCTTACTGAGGGAGAAATGATCCAGCTCAGGCTGACACCAGGGACACTGTGGACACAGAGTAGTTGATAGCCTTTCCCAGACATTTGCAAGGATCAGGCTCTTCTGCCAAAACCTTGCTCATGATCCTTAAGGGTGACAGATCCCTGGGAAACTCCGGCACATTCTGAGTGACTCCAGGTGGGGGCGGACAGGTCTTGCTGTCTTTGCCACCAGAGAGGGAAGAGCACCTGTAGCTGTCTCATGAGGGGGACCATGAGCAACCAGTCTAGCCCTCAGCATGATGCCAAGGACAGCGAGAGGATGAAGGGCCAAGGGAAGTGATGGAAACACAGCAGTGGTGGGACCAGCCTGCCCTGACAGTGATTGCTGCAGCAGCCGTTGGCTTTCACATGCTGGCACAAGCTGGCACTCTCCCTTCGCCTGCTGGAACTCCTGTTCTGGGTGAGCAGCATGGAGACTTGGAACCCAGGAGAGATTCAGGAGGTCCCACTCACTCCTGGCACCCAGAGGAGCATGAAAGAAATGCGTCAGCCATAACGAAGCCCAGCGGTTGAAGCCAAATGGACAAAACCCAGGAATGATGCCCAATGGATGAAGCCCACCAGATGAATCCCACCTGAAGAAGCCCAGTGGATGAAGCCCAAGAAAGCATGTGAAATGGAGGGAATGGGAGAGTTCTGGGTTTCCATAGCAGGACAAACACTCTAGAGACTCCAACCCATCTGCATCCTAGAGGAAAAGCTGGGATTTCTCCTGATCTGAGCACCCCAGACCAAGAGAGCAGGACATTTTGGATGTATTTGGAAATCCTTCCAGGTTTTTATCAGGAGCTGGTGTTCCCCTGTCCCAGGGCTGCTACTGCTGGTTCTTCTTGGTCTCCTGCCTGCACTGGGCTGAGACCTGCAAGGGCAGCAGTGGCCTCTTCTCCCTTCAGGCATCCCAGCTTGTCCCTGGCTAATCTCCCAGTGGCATCTGCCGTCTGTCCTGACACACCAAGGGGTGACAGTGGTGCTCCTGCCCATCTCAGGCTCACTCACCAAAGGAGCTGCACAGGTTGCCCAGTGTCCCGCTGGGGTGGCTCCCACTGCTCGTAAGGGTAGGCAGCTGAGTATGTCATGGCTGTGTCATCACAGAAGGCATCACATTTCTTCTTCTTTTTGAGTTAAATGAGTAACACCATGCGCTATGCATGGGAGAGGCACCCAGAAGAGGGACAGCTCCAGCCTCAGGGGATTCCCAGGCTCAGCTGGAACAAGCCAGGACCGGCCTGAGTGGTGATAGTCCCACCTCAGTCCGGTTGGACTATGAAGCAACACCCTCCCATCCCATCCTGTCCCAGCTCAAATTCAGTGTAATTTTGATACCAACCTTGTAGCTGACCAGAAAAATAAAAATATTTTCCTCTATTAACTCAATATAGAGATTCTTTGCCTAAAGTATCTCCACTCTCCCCATCCCAAGGAGGAGAAGAAGGTGCATGACAAATGCATGCGTGTTTCCACCACTGTCCCGAGCTGCAAACTGCTGCTGAGCTCCTGCTGGAGGTGTCCGGGTTTCCTGTGCTCAGGTCTCGGGTGCCACCTCCTGGCTTTCCCGCTAAACTGTTCATGTCGTGACAGCGCAGACCAGGAGCACATTTCTCATCACACTATCCCAAATAACAACGCCGTTAAAGCCACCTGGCTCAGAGCAGGTTTTGTTCTTTGCGGATCTGAGCCAATACCATGTATTTTTGAATCACGATGGAGGTACCTCCTGTAATTAATAACCTTCAGGATCCCATTGCAGCAGCACCTTGACTCCCCAGTCCTCTCTGGGATGTCATCCATCACTTTGGGGGTGGGATCTGGTACCCCTCACCTTTCCCTAACAGTGATTTTTTGGGGTGTATTTTGTTACGTGGTCCCTATGACATCCATTGTTTATCACCTGTGTCTTTCCACAGGGGATTGGGATGCCAATTATAAGTCTCTACAGACTTGTTGCTGGATTGGGGAATAATTCAGCATGTAGGTGTTTGGCAGGGGGAGAGAAAAGGTGTTTTTGGAGCTGTGAGAGTGTGGTGATATCCCAGCAAAACTCCTGAGAGGGGGCACTGTGCAATAAGGAATCGTGAGGCAGCCAGAACGTTGTCTCCTCCCTGCTTGGTGTCCATCATTCTCTACCTCTTCCTGCCCTCCTGGTGATATTTCAGGCCTGGTTGAGCCTGCTCGTACACCTGCCAGCCCAACCTGCCTCTTCTAGAGGTGCTACCGAGTTCATCCATCATTATACATCTCTGCCAGACATTTTATCTGTCCATGTGCCATGGGTTGGTGCCCCACAGGCGTGTGATGGTCCCTGACTGCAGGCGACCTGATCCTCACCCTCACGGGGGTGGACAACACACATTTGCCAGGGGAATCCCAGCAACACTGCATGAGATGCAGCTTCTTGCCACAGCTCAAATCCTGTCTTCAGCTTTGGGCCCCTCATAACGTTGAGGGGCTGGAGAGTGTCCAGGGAAGGGAATGGAGCTGGGGAAGGGGCTGGAGCACCAGGAGCAGCTGAGGGAGCTGGAAGGGCTCAGCCCAGACAACAGGAGCCTCGGGTGGATCTTCTGGCTCTGCACAACTCCCTGACAGGAGCAGGCAGCCAGGGGGGAAGTCAGGCTCTGCTCCCAGGGAACAAAGGACAAAATGAGAGGAAAAGGCCCCAAGCTGTGCCAGGGGAGGTTTAGGTGGAGTGTTGGGGAAAATTTGTTCCCTGAAAAGGTGGTCAGGCATTGGAAGGTGCTGCCCAGGGCAGTGGTGGAGTCACCATCCCTGGAACTATTCAAAGACATGGCGCTTGGGAATGTTGGTTTAGTGGTGGACCTGGCAGTGCTGGGGAATGGATGAACTTGATGGTCTTAGAATCACAGAATTTTTTAGGTTGGAAAAGCCTTCTATGATTCATGGAAATCAGCTGGGAGCAGTAGCTGCTAAATCCTGCTGCAGGATGGAGCTGGGGCTCTCTGAGACATTTCCTCACAGTTATGGCCATTGTTCCCTGCCTGATGGACAAACAATGGGCAGGTCCTCAGTGATGTTGAAAATGATCTCTAGCCATGACAGGCTTTGGCCTGAGAGAGGACAGGAAAGGGGACGGGGGCAGTGGTGCTGGCATAGACCAGCAGATGGGAATTGCTGGGGTTTGATCCTTTAAAAAAGTGCTTTGAATTGTTCTTCATAGCATTTCCTGGAGAAATGGGTGAAAGTCACCGATCATCACCCACACGACTGAGCTGCATCTGGGGACCTTTAACCTTCAGTAGAGGTGTGTGGGACATGAAGGGAGCATCAGCACTGCAGGATGCTGCTGACTCAGAGACAGGAGCTCCTATGACCAGCACATCCCTGGGTGAATGCTGGTGTGGAGATGACCTGAATCCCTTTCTACCTCTCTGGTTACAGCAGGGACAGAGTTTTGGATCTGGCCCCCGTGGCTGATTGGGAGCGCATCTAATCACCTCCAATGGGAGCAGCTTATCCAGCACAGCCGTGCCAAGAGGCCCTTTTGCGTCACAACAGCTGGATTTTCTATTCCCAAAGTGTTCCTTGCCTCAGTGCCTGGACCACACGCCACGGCAGAGCACAGCATGTTTGGGAGAAAAGAGTCCAAAAGTTTCAAGATTTATCTTTTGTCCCACCTTCAAAACAAGGAAAAGAGGGGGAGTTTCCAGTAAAGTGTAAAACGAAAGTATGACAAAGGCAGCCTTTTTCCCTATATTTTTTCCAGCCTCAGTGTCGTCTTCTCTATTCCCTGGTAGGTTTGGCCTTTGGTTATTGTCCAACATGCCCAGGCAGCACAAGAACCAAAGGTGCCATGACCTGCACCCTTTCCCTGGATGCCAGCAGCTCGTGCCCTACCCAGAGCTTCGCTGAACCTAGAGCTTCATCCTGTCTGGGGATGTGGATATTTTGGGGACATTCCCTGTGCCCAAATCACCTCCCAGAGTGTGCCTTTGAGTAGGACCCCATCGGGAGCAGCCGGGGTGGGGCAGGAGCAGCACACACGTGTGTCCACACGTCTCCGCCGGCCTGGGGAAGGAAGCAGACGTGACCTACTTTAGCTCCGAGGCGAGCGGGTCCCAGTGTAAAAGCTTAATCGAGCCGAGCGTAAATTATTCATGGCCTGGCCATGTTAATGCATGTGCTAAAGGGTTTTTAAGAAAAAACCAAAAAACAAAACAAAACAAAACAAACCAACAAAACACCAGGAAAAAGTCTACTCTATAATTTAAAGTCTTGCACACTCCCATCACCAGGCCCCGCTGCTCTCCAGAGTGTTTCCGCTCAGGTGAGCAGGGCTGCGAGATGTGGACAGACCCAGCAGGGAAGAGCCGGCCCGCTGGAGCTGGGACTGGAGCCAGAGCCGGAGCCGGGATGCAGCAGCAGCCTGGGCAGTGGGCGAGGGGGGGTCCCACGGGAAGGAGCTGGCAGCCCTGCTCTGCTGCGGGCAGCCCACAGCCCCACAGAGCCGCTTCCCGGACCAGTAGAGCTCGCTCAAATCCATTCCCAGGCACAGGGGCTAGCTGGGCTGTTTTTAGACCTGCCTTTTTCTAATTTTTTTCCTTGCTTTCACTCAGCGCTGCCCTCGAAGCCCTGAGGAGAGAGGAAAACACTGATCCCTGGGGCGGGAAGCTGGGTGGGAGGGCTCTGGAGTGCCCCAGGGCAGGGGCCAGTGAGCTCGGCCGTGGGGACTCCTGAGGCACAGTAGGGAGAGCCCCTGGCCCCCGCAGGGAGATTCCCACCGGGACAGCCACCCCCCGCCCCAGGACTGCCGTTCCCATAGCTGCTTTAGCAGGTACAGATAAAACCATGGAAAGGTTTGGGCAGCCCAGGCCCCAGAGCAGGAGCTGAGCAGGGGCAAGGCGATGCTCCAGCCGCAGAGAATGTTTGCCTTCTATGGAGATCTCCTTCTGCACTGCTGGCACAGAGGAGAGGCCCTCAGCCTCCACAGACGCTGGGAGGGGGGAACAAAAAACACCCAAAAAAGCTCAGGGCTGCCCTCATAGAGGCCTCCAGCAGAGCTCAGCACCACCAACCTCCTCAACATGTGCCTGTAGAGGCAACGACTTGCCCTTCTCCCAGCAGGGTAGGGAAGATCGCAGCTCCTGGTCCTCAGCTGCATCCCAAAGCAGCCCCCATCCTTCCAGCCTCGGAAACAGGACCAGGGAGGGGCCAGGCTGGGCCTGAAGCATCCCACATCATTCCCACAAGAAAATACCCACGACCACAGAAAAAGTCACAGCAGCCTCTGGGTGTATTTTTTTTTTTTTTGGTTGCATTTCATATATTATCCAGTTTCACATTCTCATAGGATCAGCAATTATAGAGCAACGTATTGTCAAATCTTTTAATACAAGCGAGACAGCCATGGTCAGATAATACTTAAAGCACTTCAATACCAAGCAATAAGATGCTAAAACAAAAATTGCACAATTTCTTGTTTACGATGCCTGACTAAATCATTGGTACAGAAGACAACCCTTCTTTTTCAAGCTTTTAACTAAACATTAACTTATCTTACAGGATTACAATTTCTCTTTAATAATAATAATTAATTGCACACACACACACATTTTTTATGATGCATAAATATTTCCTTATTACACATGGTACAAAAATACTCATACTTTTTATTTTTTTTGTTCGGTATTCCCATAAGGATGGCTGATTATTTGGCAGGACTGGATGCTCTCCAATCAGAAGGATGTGGAAAAAAAAAAAAAAAAAAAGAGGTTAAATATTTTACAGCTGTTCTATATATAGAAGTCTGAAGAAGGAAAAAAATAATATAATAACCCTAACTTTAAAACCAGAGCAGAATGGATAAGAACAAAAACCCAGTGCATCGTACTTTGGAAGAAAAAAAAAAAAAGGAACAAAAAAGCATTTTTCAAATGTTTCTGGTCATCCTGGGGAGGGGAGGGTGGAGGTGGGAGAAGGGGTGAGACAAGGACAGTTAGTATTTCTCAAAGCCAAGTCTTCACCGAAGCAAGAGGAAAACCTTGATGGATCAATCTGTTGGGCCAAGACCTGTTGCTAACGGTTACACAAACGCTAGAACAAACAAACTTACACTCACACGGACACAAGTTAAGTGTTTTAATTCATGCCAGAAAACATGCAAAACCCATTTTGCCTTTCAATTCCTTCAGCCGAGCTGTCCCCGGGGCAGGGCGAGCCCAGGGAAGCCCAGGACCGAGCCCCCGGCTGGGTTTCAGTGCAGCCGAGTGGCAAAGCTCGGTCAGGGAGGAGGTCCTGGGGTGGCTTGAGGGAGGGATGGACGGAGAGAGGGATGGAGGCAGCGCACAGCCCACGGCTGGGGCCGCGGCAGCTTCACAGTCCGGGGAGGGGGTGCTGGCAGGCCGGGGGCAGCACGGCGGGGCCGGGCGCGTTGTCTGCTGGCCGCAAACCAAACCCAGAGGAGTCGGAGCAATCGTCCCTGGCACATCCCTCTGCAGAGAGGCAGGGAGGAGGAACACAAGCCGAGGAGAGACACTGCGGGAGAGGAGCGCGGTGAGCGGGGCCAGCCAGACCTGTGTCCTGAGCGTCGCCCACCGCCCCCTTCCCACCCCAGGGCTCAGGGGGTCTCCCTGCTCCCATCACCCGTCCCGGAAACCCAACCACATCATTGGCTGACCATGCGGGGCTGAGCCCAAGCTCCCATACCTCCTCCCCACAAGAATCCAAGGAGCCCAAGGTAGAGCAAGACAAAGACCTGACTCCAAGAGTAATTAATTACTTACTAACAAACTAACAAAACTGACGAGACTTCCATCCTTGCTGGGTAGCTTCAGAGGGAGGATACCAGCGCATCTGGAAGAGAAAGCCATGGCAGAGGTCCATGATCCAGGATTAGCTCAACCAGAGCACAAAACTTCAGCTCCTTCAAGCCATGTGCAAGGGCCATGGAGCAAAGATATCTCCAGCACGGGAAAGGAGGCTCCAGGGTGAGCTCCAAATACTACTTGAGTAGCTCCACCCTCAGCCAGTCAAAGGAGGCATCTCAAGACCACACATTAGAACCAGACCACCTCTACAGGACATGTATGGGGGAAGAAGTGGCTCATCCACTACAGCAAAGGCCCACAGAGTTTTCCAAGCCCCAACTCTGCTACCAGGAGTGACTCCAGGCAAACCACACCATGGGAAGAACTTGGCAGAGCTGCAAACCAGCAAGACTTGGAGGCTTCCATGGCAGGTGCTTGCTGCCACATCTATTTCTCAGACCTGCTCCTTGCCCAGGAAGGGGCTGGGTGGGGACCTAATAAGCAAACAAGGGACAGTAACTGAACAGACACTTTCCAGCCCCTTAGGAGATACAGTGAGCTGGCAACATCCAGCCCCACAGCTTCGGACATCCAGATGATCCAATTTGGTCAGCAGGGCCACTGTGCCTGGCTGGGCTGCATCAGCAGCTCTGTGCCTGAGTGCCGCAGGAGACAAGCCCGTGCCCCTTTACTGAGCATGGATCCAG
The DNA here is from genome assembly GCA_013397795.1 of Orthonyx spaldingii. Lineage (NCBI taxonomy): Eukaryota > Metazoa > Chordata > Aves > Passeriformes > Orthonychidae > Orthonyx > Orthonyx spaldingii. The sequence continues at coordinate 299,493 of VZTJ01005497.1, forward strand.
CAGCTGGAGCTTGGTCCTGCTGCTGGAGCACAGCAGCCACCCCTGCTGCTCCCTCCCCAGCTGCCAGGTACTGAAGCACAGCCTCAGTACATTCAGAGCTCTGAGAACCAGCACAGCGATGGACTTGGCTCTAAGACAGGGAGAAAAGTGGCAGACAACCCCTCAGAGCCCCGTGTGAGCTGTTCCACTTGTCCCATTCATCCTGGCACAGCTATCCCCTCTCCCAAACAGCCTAGCCAGACACTCCTCTCCCAAGGATGTGCAGAGACATGCAGCAAACTGCCACAACCTTGGCACCGCTGCCTGTAGTGGCCAAGTCCTCCCCCCAGGCATGAGGGCTGTGATGCCAGGAACTGCAGCCACATGAGCTATGGGCCTTGAGTCCCTCTCCAGGAGATGGCTCCTAAAGGAGCCCTGCCAGTATACAGAAGCTCTGTCCTCACAGGAGACTTTTATCAGCTCAGAACAAGGCCAGTTTGGACAAGACTTGGAACAGCCTGGTCTAGTGGAAGGTGTCTCTGCACATGGCATGGGGGTGGAATGAGATTGCTTTAAGGTCCCTTCCAATTCAAATCATTCCACAGTTCCATAATCTGATGGACTCTTGCCAAAAACCTTCACAAGCTGACTGGGTGCCACTAAATCAGCTCCCAGCTGGCCCTGTATCTCACTTCATGGCACAGCATCCCAGTCAGTCCAGTCATGGGAATCAAGGGCACGGACATTACCAAGACCCTCTTCCCCAGTGAGGGGTCCCATCTAGTGCCAGGACCAAAGTGCCACACACAGCGTGTTTTCACTTCTCCTTTAGCCTGGGAGAAGGACCTTTGCTGCCCAGCCAGGGCCACCACACTGTGCACAGATACCACCCAGGGAGACTTAGAATGGGCAGTAGCATCACTGACAACTTATAGGGCCACCACAGCAGCTGCCAGAGCAAGGACACGAGTTTCTTGCACCCCCCAACCCTGTCATCAGGAGGTGCTTGCTCAGCAGAGCCACATCTGCAGCCGTCCTCCCTGGCCAGTGTCTCCCACTCCACACCCCTCCCCTCAACAGCTGGAAGCAGTTTCCTCCAGTCCAGCAGCAACAGGAAACTCCCCCTTCATTCACAAGGCTGTGAGTGCTTAACCCTGAGAGCCGCTTCCATCCCACACAGGCTTGGCCAGGCAGCATGGCTGGGCCATACATGAGCCAGTACAGCCCAGCCTGGTGGCCCTCCATCCTGTCCTCAGAGCCACCTTCTGGCCCACCTGCAGAGCCTCAGCACCTCCACTTTCAACAGAAATCCTAGGTTTCTTTTAAAACATGCACTGTTCATAGCTCTGGTGCTAATAAACCACCACTGCAACAGACCACCCCTCCTTGCCTTCCCCCTGCAGGTCTCCAATGCTCACACACCAAACCCACCCAGCCTGACCCACCATGGCCCCACAGACCACCAGCCCAGCCCTGCATTCAGAGGAGCTCAGCTTGGAGCCCAGCAGGAGCTTCTACAGACATGACAATCCTGGGTACAATCCAAGGCTCTGACATGCGGGCAGGGCAAGGGAATGACCTGCCAGGTCTTTCAGCCCACAGAAAGATTAAGGGCTTGATGGGATGAGGCAGGAACTCAGTAGGAGGGATGTTCCTGAAGCCAGCAGAAAGCACTGGAAGCAGTGAATCAGAGGCAGCAGATAGCCAAGAGGACACTCTCTAGACACCTGCCAAGGCAGTTTTCTCTTCACACCCGTCAAAATACTACATCCATCAAGGAGGAAGCTGAGAACTGATGGAGATGTCCAGCACTGGGTAAGGAAAGCAGAGCAAGAGATGCTTTTACTGGCAGAGACACAGTTGTTTTTGGAGAGGCATTAGCTCACAGTTGGAAAGAAGTCTGGTCACACCACTGAAACATCTCCTGCTTGCAGGGACGAGGCAGCCAACTGCTGGCCAACTGCAGCACCCTCATGCTGCCACCTTCAACATCTATCCCAGAAAAGAGCTGGAGAGAAGAAATGTGTGCCCCTGCCTGCCACCTCCCAGAGGCCTGGAACCTCTCCCTTTCTGTAGCACAACATCAGCAGCTGCATAAAAATCACCATGAAATTATCAATGGGGCAGAGAAACGCCCCATCAGAGCTTCGCTCTCCTTGTCAAAACCTCCTTTGTCTCTCCCAATTGCCCTCAGAATTTAAGTATCCAATTGCCCACCATCCTCATGGAGAGCAAGTCCTTCAGAAGGAAAGAGAAGAAGCAAGGACCAAGTACACAGGTCCCTCCTCAGACCACCTTTGGCTTGGAGGACCTGCCTTTCCTCCGTAGTTACCTCTAGGTCTGCAGCCAGTCCCAGCAACTCTTGGAGCTCCGATCTATCTCTACAGCTGGAATGGTCCCCAGGGACCAGAAAGGCTCCCAGTGCAGGCAGGGACAAAGCACTCCTTGTGCTCCCAGGAACTGGTAGGATCCAACTAACACATCCAAGAGCTGCATCGTGCTGCCAAGCTGCTGAAGTGCAGAGCAGTATCTTCACGGGTGCTGCTGAGATCCGCAGGTCCTCAGCCTGGTGAGCCATGATCATTTCGCAGGCAGCACCACAGGTTACCGGATGTTAGCCCTGGGTAGCCCCCACTGGCAGCCAGAGAGAGCTGCTCTGCTCCAGCTGGAAATGCAGCCCATGGGAATGTGACCCAGGCAGGCAAGGACAGGACAGGCAGCATAAGCACCACCTCACACACCGTGTGTGCTGGACACACGCCTGCTCCAGCAGTGGGCACTGCACCCAGGTCACCTGCTCGAGGGGCTCTCAGGGGGCTGGGGACGATGAGGTGTGGGACCAGAGCAGTTTAGCCCACCAACAGGAAAACCAGATGCAGTGGGATTGAGCATGTGCATCTCCCCAAGCAGCTCTGGCGAGGCAGAATTGGAGGATCAGCACATCATCCCACACCAGGGTGAGGAGCACGCAGGAAAACACAGGTACTGATCCATCCTCTTGCTCAGGAATGTTTTAACAGGCATCTATCCATCAATCCAATTCCTTGTACCCCTACAGCTCAGGGAGACACACCCCTCTCTCAGACTGCAGCAAACAAGGATTTCCCTCTTTCCAGCAAGTTGTGCTGCTTTCTTTTGGATTGAGCCAGCCAAGGAGAGCCACTGCTGGCCACAAGTCTCTTCTGATGGCATCTCAGTCCCATTCACCCACCACTTAGTGAGGACAGCTGCTCAGGAGCATCCTCTGCTTGAAGGATGCTCAGAGCATCTTCTGCCTGCTTCTCCCTGGCTAGAAGTGAGCTGTTGGCTTGGGGCTGATTGGCTGGCTATGCCACCACTATGTCACTGGAGTTTAGGAAGTTACCACAATCATGAACATCCTGAAGAGGCTTCATATCTCTGGGAAGCATGGAGCTTGCCCAGAGAGAAATAATCCTGGGAAGTTCCTACACAACAGCGCCAATGAACAGGCAACAAGTTATTAGGGATAGAGAATTCATCACTGTCTCCAGTCTAGGGAGGGTTTGTCAGCTTAGCTGCAAGGGAAAGGGGGTTTGGAGTACTGACCTCTGCTTTCATCAATGGGATCAGCCTCAGCCCAGTGCTAGGAAGTCCCAAGGTCCTTCCAAGGTTCTTGCACAACCACACAGCCATGATCCAGGACTACTCCCTCCACCCACCACTCACTTGGACAGGTCCCAGAACCAGAGACCCACCTCTGCCATCTCCTCAAGGTCTCCAGTGGATACTTCAAGGGAATCTCAGGCAGCTCACTCCCAAAAAGACTAGTATCTGTGCTCTCAGGCCTTGATCTGGCTGCCTGCCTTGGAAACACCTACCAGGGTCTCCAGAGCTCCAGGTACCCAAGGCATCAGCTGTATAGCCAGCAGCACCATGTGGCCATGTTCTTATGAGCCAATCCTGCATCCAGCCCCTGCTGCCCAGGGCAGAGTCCTGCCCTCATGGGTGCTGCCACAGCTGGAAGCATTTCTTTGCAGAAGAGCCCTAGGAGTGTGGACAGCCCTGGCATCCCCTGCTGCCCACTTGGAGCCTGGCTTAGAGGCACCCCAAAAACCAGTGGTTCCACCTCAGAGACACAATGCAGCCCAACTCCATCCCACCAGCAATGGATGGACCTGTCTACCAGGACCAAGCAGAACAAGACAAGCTGTATCATTGTCTCTACACCTGTGTCAAGCTCTTCCCTTCTTCCCAGGAGGCCAGCTCTGCACATCTTTCCACCTCACAGTTTTCCAAGGGGAAAGGCAGACCTGGGTCCTCATCTTTAGTGGCTTCTTTCCCCATCATCACTTTCACAGAGAGAGGAAAAAAGTCTGCTCAGAACCACTGCAGGGAGAACTGAACCAGGGTTTGTTTCCTCCGGTCAAACATCAACCTTGCCCCTGCCAACCAGTCCCAGACCCTTCCCTCTTCCCAAGCTCCCCGTCTCCTACACCGTTCCGCTCGCTCCCAGGCTGCCGATTCCCTCCATTACAGTTCACATGACCTGTGTCCTGCCTGTGATTTCAGGTTGCAAGAGAGAAGCCAAGCTCCAGGTAGGAACTGGCTCTGTTTCCATTACTGGAGAGGAAAGAGGTGAGATTAGACCCATGATTAAGGGCAAGGTCTGTCCCGGTATGCGATTCTGGAACAAAGTGACTGGCAAGTGCTGTTGTCTAAGGTGCCCACTAAAATTTAGTCGTGTGCTGTCACTACCACATCACTCACCTCCCCCACCGTGTGCCAGGAGTGAGGTCAAGGTGTATTTCTGATTGCCCTCAAAGGGTCAAGGCTGGGGAGAAACCAGGTTTCTTTCAGGCCGAGTGGCAGGGTGGTCTCTGCCTTGGCTCAACCGGGCTGCTCCCCTCCCACCGGCGGGGCCTGGCCGAGCCTGGCTCACCTGGGAGGAGCTGATGTAAGATGGTGCCATGCCGTGTGCGCCATGTCATGTGCTGCGAAGTTGGAGATGTGGGTTAGAAAGAAGGCCTGGCATCTCATTCCCCAGGCTCTGGTGGGTGGGTAGCGTGAGGCCCATGCACTGGGTTGCCAAGGAGATACGGGCTACAGAGATGGGCAGAAGCTTGCAAATCCCATGGTGCACCTTGGAGGAGAGATGGTTACCTTACCAGTCTTTCCAGATGTGGCTGCCATCATGCTTAACACTTCTAGGAATGGAGCTGTGGTACAGCCACTCCACTAGCTGTAATAAGGCATCACTAGGGCGTCCCATCTCCAGGGACAGCTCTGAGCTTCGGGGCTAGCCTGCGCTGGCATCATGGCTGGAGTTCACTAGGGACATCAAAGGAGGGATTTGAGAGAGGGTGGGAGGAAGGGAAGGCAGATGGGACAATCTTAAAGTCAGCAGAGTCCCCAGTGGGGCAGGGTCAGGCTACAGTCACAGCTACAGTAGCCTGGCGCCTGCCCGGAGCATCCCCGCGGCACGGACGTGCCAGGAGCAGCAGCCATCAGTCTCAGCTGGGAGTGGCTTACCAAGGGTTCCCGAGGCCAGGGCAGCCTCTCACCAGCTCCTGCCCCTCATCCCTCCTGCCAGTCCTCTGGGCAGCTCTTCAGGAGGCCAGGCCAGGCCACCTCCTCTCCCCCTTGCTGAACTCAGCACTGCAAGAGGATGAGCCCTTCGAGTTTAAATCACTTGTGACAAGATCTTGGTTTAGCTACAGCCTCCAACTTCTTGCCTACCTCAAGGCTGATCACTATGGAGCTGCTACAGCTCTGGCCATCCCCATGGATGCCCTCCAGCCAACACCAGTCCACCTGGAGGAAAAACTGTGACTGTTCTGGGGAATAACCCATGAGCCCACCACATGAGTGAGCCAGTTCCTCCCAGTGAGGGCAGAGGGCTCAGCACACCAGGACTAAGGGCACAGCTTTTAGCCCAGTTTGTGAGCAAAAGTCATCTCCCTGTTGTGCTCCACCCTCAGCTCCGCAAGGGACAGAGCTCCAGCCCACAGCTGCCAGCACAAGTAATGTTTAAACCCACTAAATTTTATTGGTAACATATCCTGTGCCAGGACGTGCCCCTGTGGGGTCAGCACTGGCTCAGCACAGCCAGGAGCGGCTGGGACTGCCCGGTGGCCTCTTTGGAAAAGAGCTGGGTCCAGTCACAGCCTGGAGGGGCTGCACTGGCTCCCTAAGGCTTAGAAGCCCATCACCACCCGTGGACCCCCCCTGGGCAGGGAGCTCTACCTACACAGGGAGCTCCTCAGGGTCTTATGGTGACACCAGACAACCTCTTCGGAAACCAGTAGCTCACCAGCTGGAGGCCAGGAACTAAGACCCCAGAGGTAACTGGAGGCCTCCTTAACACCCTCCACTACACAAGACCAGAGTTTTCTCCCCCACCATGCACCATAAAGTTTTGGTGTCTAATCCTCACACTCAGGGTCCCTATGCAGTCACCAATGACCATCCTGCAAGAAACTGCAGTAAAAGTTTCACCTCCCTCAACCACCTCAGACAGGCCAGAGGGGTTGTTTTTTCCTGGTCCTCCCTTCCAGGGACAATTCAGCCTTAACGACCACCCTACACACACAAGGGGCAGGAAGACACCTCTCTCCTGGGCCACTGAGGAGCACAGCACAACCCTGTAGTTGTGGGCACCACCACCAACTTTTGGAAAACACCAGCAAGCACAACCTTCCCAGTGAAGGACCAGACTGGCTCTGGAGATCCTCGGAAGAACATTCCAGTGCCTGGTCCTGTCCTGAACTCCAATATACTTCTCCCTACCCCACAGGAGCTTCAGGCCAACACCAGCTCACCTGTAGAAGGGCAGAAGCAGGAGAAATCTGCAGGTGTGAGAGGGGCAGGACAGAGGATGGAAGTCAGCATCCATTCCACATGGCATTTGGGAAGCAAGCTTGGCTTGAAGCTGGGCAGTTACCATCACAAAGCTTGCAAGTAGCAACAGGATGCCCAAGGGCCAACATAGCTCACTGCCAGCCAGGACAGCAAGATGAAAGGACATAGCTCCTCTTCCTCTCCATTTACGCAGGGAAGAGTAGAAGTCAACACTCTGCTTGGCAGGGCAGAGAGCAGAGGTTAAGCCCCAATGCTCAGTCCCACTGCCCCACTCCCCCACGGCATCACTACGGGAGCAGAGATGGAAGCAGGCAGAGCACAGCTGGCTAGTCACACTGAGCAGGGCAAGGACAGAGGCTCCAGCTTCTCCTGGACAAGTGCTTCAAGCCCAGCACCTTAACTCAGAATTAGGACACTGCTACTCTGTTTTGCCTTTCCCTTTACATGTTCATGGTTTCAAGGACTTTATGTGGTCTCTGCACATTAAAGCATCCCAGTGTCAGACCAGTACTGGCATCCCGACATCCCCAGCTGTCAGCAAGCAAACCCTGGGACATCAGGCAGCTGGTTGCAGCACCACCTGCACTTCCAGAGGCTTGTGCATGGAATGACCCTCCTCACTAGCCTGTACCAAGGGTGGCTAGCACCCTGTTCCATCACAGTTCCTCGCTCTGGCAAGGCTCTACTCACTCATCTCCCGCAGGACACCTTTCTCCAGCTTTGGAAGTCATTTGGAAGTCACAGGGTCCCAGCTGAGCCCCTCAATCTAGCATGGAGCTAAGCCTGCTGCTTTTGCTGTGACTTGGGATGACATTTCATAGCTGTGTTACTTGCTGGCAGGGAGTGTTTCCTCCCAGCAGTCCCTCCGTGTAGTTCTCTGGCCATGGGGAGCAACAGGGCCAGCCAGAAATCGAGCCCTGACTTCCTCCCACCCGCTTGCCCCTTGAGGGAAAGGGGGCTGGACCTGCAGGGTCAGAAATCATCACCCAGCTCTGCCTGCTCTCAGCCACACAGATCCCTCCCCTGGGCTGGCTCGGGGCTGGACACCCCTGCCCTGCAGCTGGGTGCAGGCTGTGCCCAGGAGCCAAGGTACAGAGGCCAGGGTCGAACCGGCCAAGCGGAGACTGTGGGAATGAGAGTAGCACAGCCGGGAGAGAGGAGGGCCCAGCCCTGGCACGGAGGCGGGAGCGACTCACCTGAGCATGAAGAGCAGCGGCCGCAGCAGCCGCCGCCGGGTACGTGAAGGCGGCATGGGGGATGGCAGGGGTCAGCTCCGTGGTGTACAGTGGGTAGGGAGCCCACGCTTCCGGGGATGCTGGGATGAGAGCCGCTCCAGTCAGATCATCTACACAGGACGAGGAGACAAGGGGACAGCATTTCAGTAGCTGGCCCCAACAGCCTGCTTTGGGGACAGGCTCTGGATTCCCCACACCAGGCTAAAGCTTTGCACAGCCATCTTGGTGAGGTATAAAATCTGTGTGCACAGCTGCTCCTCTGGCTTCCCAGTCTTGCCAGGAGAAACCGCCAATGTGTTGCATCACAGCCCCATATGGGCTTTGGACAGACTGGTCCACACAGGCAGCACAGGGCTGGTACCACAGGATGCAGGACAGGGGGCTCACATTACAGGTCACCCCATGAGCCTTCGCGGGGTTACTCACCCCACCAGGCTACGCAGGGGGTGATGGCACAGGACTCATCCTTTATACTTCACAATTAGGGATGCTTTAAAGAACTTATGGTATCACTTGATGTTGGCAAGATGCCTGTTATTCTCCTGCAGCTCCAACATCCTGCTGGCCTCCCTGCCCCAGGCAGATTTCAGGCAGAGCAGAGGTGGGTCTGGGTTCCTTTCCGCCCTGGCAGCATTCCCTGAGTTGGGCATCTCTCAGGTTGGAGCCATGACCTCCAAGCCCCTCCCAGCATACTCACAGGGGTCCCGTGCAATGAAATGTGCGCCCAAGGCAGGGTGGATGTTGGTGGGGTTCGGTGTGGCCATCAGTTTGCTCTTGGCCATCTTTGTGTTGGCTTTAGCGAATTCTAACCGCAAGGTCTGGGGGTTCTCAGGGTCGAAGCGAATGCCCTGTCACAGAAGAGAGCACAGGAGTTTCTCAGAGGTGAAGCTTCAGTCCAAGCATAGGCTGTGGTTATTCATGGAGCAAAACCCAACTGAGGAACCAAAGTCACCACACTGCAGTCACATGCCCAGATTTTTGTCACCTCACTGCAACACTCAAGCTCTCACGCGTTTTTATTTTTACTTTTAGCTGGCCCAGGACCACTGCGTCCAACGTGAGGGACACAGTTCTGCTCCTTATGTGCACCAACCATTACAGCAGGGATGGTTACCAACACAGGTCAGGAAGGATCAGTCTGCTGGAGCTGGGATAACCCTGTCTATACTGGAGTTGGAATAACCCCCATCGGTGTGGAAGTTCCCATCTGCGGTGCCACTACATCTTCTGCCAGCCTGAGCAGAGACACCAGCAGGTGTCACAGTGCCCAAGGCAAGGCCTACAGCACAGCAGAACCATGTCTTGCTGACCAGATCCCACCAACACTCCAGCAGAATGGGGATCATTTTTGGGTGTCCCTTCCATGTTGACCATCCTCAAGATATTTCCTTGAATCACAGCAGTCCCCCACACCCTCAGAGGCCCTGGAGCTGTCTTCCGGTGGTCAAAAACTATATGGAGACAGTTTGCATCCATTTGCCCAGGCTGATGTCTGCCTTCAACAGCGCTCCTGCTTCCCTGGTGGGATGCTGCAGGACCATTTCACTTCATAGTCGAGGGCACAGCTAGGAGACCCTGCCCTTTCCCTGCCCTCAGTTCTGGGTCCAACCACCAAACAGGCCCCCAGCACTTTGGATACTCACATTCAAGGCGTTCTTCGCTGCTTCAGCACCAGCCCGGCTGTCGAAGGTCACAAAACCCACTGGCTAAAAGAAACAACATTGATTTCAGTTTAGAAGCTTCTTCCAGCTCCTCAGGCTGCCCTGCCACCCCCTCTGCCCCAGGCAACCAGCAGAAGAGACCACCCAAAGCTGCATAGGTGCTTCAAGCAGAGTTTGAGTTATTGGCCCAAGATTCCTGCTCTGCATCTGCTCCCACCACAAATGCTTTGGCATTCCTGTGTGTGGGGATACCGCTCACCCTGACAGCCGCCAGCATGGGTACCCCTGCCTTGATCAGCATGGGAGTGGGAAAGGCTCATGGTAGCACAAGGTTTGAGGCTGAAGCCTCAGGTCTGACCCAGGGCAGCAAGAGAAGATATGGAGACATTCAGAACGTGATGGGTCAGTAGAACCCCGCTGTGTAGCTGGTGCTGGCCCAGACAATGCTTTACAGAGTGACATGGGATTCTTCCACTCCCCCAATCCAAGGGGATTTTCCTCTCCCCCCCAGTATGTCCAGTTTTCTAGCAAAAGCCAAAAATACACAGGCTGGAAGGAGGTACCTGCTTTGAAGTCAGCTTGATCAGTGACCCTTCATAACCCTGCAGGAGGGAAGAAAGCAAGTCAGTGTCACGCTCCTGAAGAGACCACACTACAACCAAGACACAACATGACAGCTCCAGGAGTTCCTGTAGCACCAAGTCCTCCACAAGGCAGGGGCTGCAGCAGGAACAGGGACAATAACAGGCAGAGCAGGTATTTTAGCTGTTCCATCCTGGCCCTTTGGGAAGGAATCCCCTTTTCTAGCTCTTCATCCAGCTACATAGATGAACCCCATGCCCTGGCTAGTGCCTAGAGACAGCAGAGCACCCACCCTGTCCTACAGGAGTACAGACAAGGGAACCCCACTTCCCCAGAGACAGCCTGGGTGGTTATTAGAGAAGAATGGAGAGTTTAGGGGATGAGGACACGTCCTCAAGGAAGGGCTGGTCCTGTTGGGCAGCAGGGCTGACCAAGCAGGTTTCATCAAGCTTAGAAACAGCACGATTCCAATGGCACGATCCCGGGGAGGTTTCCAAATTGAGCACAAGTCACGGGACCCCGTGCTGGCTTCAGGTTTCCATGTCATCCCTGCTTCCCCTGTCAGACCTTTGCTACCAGGTCATCCACAAAACAGCATCTTTCCCACCAAAAAGATGTGAAGACCTTACCTTGAATGGTCGGAAGAGAAGGTAGAGCTCTCTGGGTTTGATATCCACAGGAAGGCCACTGACAAACAGCGTCCGTACCTAGGGGAAAGGCCAACCAGCTGTACTGAAAGGAGATATTTGGTGCCAGAGCAGGAGTACAGCTCAGATAATTAAGTGCAGCAAGAACAGGACACATTGGATCAAAGGCCCACTAACCCATCCCTGCGTTAGAGGAGCGTTGTCCAGGATAAAACACACCCAGCCCTTTGGTCCCTGCCTCAAAGGATTGAGGCCTTGACAAAAATTCCATCCCTGGCGTCACGGCCTGGGCTGAACAAGGCATGGACACCAGCCCCACAGCCTGATGGGACCTTGATGGCTAAACTGGAAAACACTACACACTGCCACAAGAACTAAGTTTGACGCATCCCAAAGGTCCAGAAGGGACGAGTACAAGCTGCAGTTCTCTCCAGCTCTTTCTACAGATCACATACTAGATCTTTCCTCAACCTCCCCTGGCACTTAAATTCAGTCACCAATTCAAAGAGAGCCCTCAGTTTTGAGAAACACCTCACTGCCCCACTCAGAGCTTTTGACTTCTGCAATCGCACCAGAACATCACTGCAGGAAGATTTTTGGGTCCGTTCCAGCTCCTTCCCCAGCACACCTCAGACCCTTCAGAAGTTACTCCCAAATCCACTCTGAGAGCAGTTGTTCTGTTGTGCCCAGCCAAGAGCAGCTCTGCTGGGCCAAACCCCTGTAGGTGTCTGCTCTTCCCAGGCTGTTCAAGTCATGGACCAAGTCCAAAGACACTCATGTCAAAGCAAAAGATACAGTGCCAGGGGAGGATTTCAATAGAGAATCCATTAAAATTATAGATAATAGTTCACTTGAATAACCAGGAAGAAGAAAGTGCTGAAGGCTCATGGCCTGGGAGAACGCTGCTTAACAGTCAGACTCATCATGAGCACCTTCTACCTGCACACTGGTTGGCAGACTATTTCCATAGGAAGCAGAATGATGAAGCTGCAGAGACTTCTTGTAAATCAGCACAGAGCTGGAAAGGGAAGTTATGCACAACAGAGGTCATGAAGACACTCATCATTACTAACAAGGAGCAGGAGCTTCAAGCCAGAACTCATCTCCTGGCCTGCTCCCAGCATGGAGTGACCCCATTACATTTGCAGGGCAGAAGGACTCTGCTCCCACATTTTTGGTTTTGCTCAGCCATTTCCCTTTCCCCAGACAGAGTGGGCTGTATCCAAAACCTCTTTTACCACCAAACTAAGCAGCACACGCTTGCCCTGCTCCTGGGCTGGAGACAGACCTGGAAACACAGGAGCCTCTGCCCCTGCCCCAATTCTTTGGGGGCAGCCAGATACAAACTCCTCCACGCAGGGAAGTTTCCTCTCATTTATAGATGATAACTCACCTCCTTGAGCTCCTGTGCCCAGGACAGTCCTGCCAAGGCAGACAAATGCCCTTCCCAGGGTAAAGCCCCCCAGGATGGACAGTGATTGTGAAAGGCTTGGGGTGTTTCTGCTCTCTTGTGTATGCTGAGACTAAGGTCTGCCACTGTCCCCTACTAGTGTGAGGAGCCCTTCTCTGGCGCAGTACATCTCAGAAGCAGAACCAGGGCATCCTTCCCATCCCCTCTCCTGACCCCTCAACATGGATGGCTCTATTATACACTCTTGCTTTGCCCTGCCTTGAGAAGCAGGATGCTATGTGGAGCACTCCAGGAACACTTTCCAAGCCCAGGCTCGGTTTGACAGGTTCCCAAACTATCCCACCCCTCATCTGATGCTTTAAGGTACCACTCCACAGCAACCCCATGCCCGGACAGAGGGGACAATGCCACTGTTTCTTGGCTTGCTGGCTGCCTCGAAGACCTCAGCGCTTGCACTTCAGCATGAGCTCCACAGAGTACCTGCAGTACATTCCCAGAAGCCATCTCTTGCAGGGGAGGACTGCAGAGTGTGGTGGCACACGTGTGCCTCAGCCATGTGAAAGCACTGTCCCTTTTCAATATTTCAGGATCCAAGTGTGCTCAGTCCCCAGGATGGATGTTTCTTCCAAGCAAAGAGAAATCTGCATCCCTGTTGGGTCTCTAAATGCTTCCATGATGCATCATTTGGTAAGTCCTTGCGACAAGCGTGACAGGATAAGAGATGTGTGGTGGCTCAGGCAAGGCAGAATCAGAGCTGGAGCCCTCACATCAGCCTGAACAGAGCAAGGCAGGTGCCCAGGAAAGCTCTTTGTCAGGGGTAACAGACTCCCAGTGCCAGTCCCATAAGTCGCTGCCAAGTTCAGGAACAAGAAACCTCTCGCTGGCCAAAAGTTTCCCTTGGCCTCCAAGTCCTGCTTGTCACTATCCACAGCATTGAAAAAGCATTGGAAAGCCAAGTCACAGCACCCATCAAGGGCTGCCATTGCTCCAAAGCCTGGGCAATTCCAAATGCCACCAGTCAACCTCTCCAAAGAGGGTCTCAAGACAAACTAAGGAAGTCCCTGCTCAGAAGAGCTTGTTGGAAGTGACAAAACCAAGTGGTTGGTTTTACAAGATCTCTGCAATTCAACACATCCATAAGTGGTCTAGAGAAGGGTAAGGAAAAAGGGAGACCAAGTTATTCAGTGAAGGCAAGGTTCAGTGAGGCTGCTGAGAGACCTGAGCAATATTTTCAAGGGACAGAGTGAGCTAAGCCAGAGGGAGCTCACTTCCAACACCACCAAAACTTTGCACAAAGCAAAGCAAAGGAAATCTGGGTTATCCCATAGGAGAAAAGCAGGAGGCAGCTCACCAGTCTGTGCCTCCTGTGTACTGTGCCAGCCTCTTCCCCTGCTCCCAAGGAGAAGAGACTGTAGATGAGGGCAACAGGGTCTAGACAAGCATCTTCCAGTGGATTAACCAAACTGAGATTCTCCAGTCAGCCCAAGTCCTGCAGGCTTTGAGAGCGCAGTAGTACCACCCAGGGCTGACAAATCCAGGCATCCAGCCCTTACACTCAACATGCCACAATAAGATAGCTTCTGCTAAAATGTATTTGCCCTACTTCAAGTCCCTGCCACCAAACATCAAATCCAGTCTCCCCACAGTGCATCTGGAAAAGGCACAGGCAAAAAAAAAACCACCAAACCAAAACACCATCAAAAATATCCATCCAGGGCTGGATCAGGAACTGCCAAACTACACGTCCAGACATCCAGCAGGAACAGATCACCAGGAATACCACGTTCTTCTGCTCATTCCTAGGCTCTGCTGCCAGCCACTCAAAAAGAGATGCCAGGTGAGAGCAGCTTCATCCTACCCAGGACTGATCTGAACTGGACACATGGGCATAGGGGGAAGCAGGGCAGGGAACAGCTCTCACCTAAGACAGTCCAGTAGACTCACACTGCTGCAGGCCCTGCAGAAAAACATTCTCCCTTCCCCATCCCTGCCTCTCTGGGGATGTCCCCAGTCCAAACACCTGACAGAGATGGGGAAGAGCCGTGGAAAACAAGATGCATGCCAGAAAGGACAAGACCATCCAGGCCATCTCTTAGACAGGGAGGATCCCAGCATAGCTTTCCACACAGGAGGAGGGAGGGACAAGGACAAACCATTTAGCCCTCGAGTTCTCAGTGTCAGTCCTTGCCCAGCTGCATCTCCCCAAAGAGACACACACCTTGTGGCAGCACAGGCAGGAGCTTCGCACCAAGACTGCCAGGGAGCCAAGCAGCAGCACCTGCCTTGTGCTACCATAGCCCCAGCGCTGCCAGGAGACCAGCACAGCTCCCACGGCATCCACAGCTCCTGGCCACAGCTGCTTTGGAGTAAGACCTCTCAAAAGGGAGTTCTGAGCTGCCCCACAGCCCAAAAAGGGTCGAATTATGTCAGAGGTGTCCAATGCAAGGGCACAGGTACCCTCTCCCTGAGGATGCAGTGATTGGTGGTTTTTTGTTACTGCAAATCCCCCTCCTGGAGCCAGCAAGGCCAACCCTCCCCTTCGGAGAGATCAGCCCTTTTAACTACATCTCCCACAGCATAGCTTGAGCTACTCCACCCCCCCAAAACTGGCCTGGTCCTGGACCCATACTTCCAGCACTTGGAGCACACAAGCCTTTACCAGCAGTGGTTCAGAAACACCTGAGGACAGGTACAGCAGGAATGTGCTCTAATGCCTCCCTCACACTGTGCCGTTGGACATTCCTCCTCTCCAGAAAGCCACCCCAGCTGCATGCCAGTTTTTCCCAGAAATGAGCCATTTCCCACTAGTTCACAACAATATGTCCACTGAGCCTTCTTCCTATGCCACCAGCCCCATGCCATCCTACTGAGGACAGGGACAAGCTCTGCCATAGCATCTCATAGGCACTCCCCACTCCTGGCAGCCACCCTGAGATGTCAGGAGCTCAGGCACATGGACTACAGCTTTTCCCATGGGAGAACATCTCAGTGGGGTGCCTGCCTGGCATCCGGGGTCATCAGCAAGGCCAGAGGGAGACACAGAGCTCCGGTCCCGGCCACCGCGATGCAGCCAGGGCCACTTGACGCGAGACCGCTGGAATGCGGCGAGGCTGCGGCTGCTCCCGGAGCCGGGACTTATAAGGCACGGGAGCAGAATGGGGCGGCGAGCTTACACAACAGGGCTGCGGGGAGGGGAACGCACAGAGTCTAGTGGAGGGGCCGAGAAATGGCACAGCATCCTCCTCTCGGTGTCTCACACGGGCCGTGAGGCTGCAGAGTCCTGCCACCGCAGCCCGGGGCTGCTTTGGTCCTCAGCACAAAGTCCCGGGAACCACAAGGGAGGAGAAAACTGGGAGATAGCGGCGTGGTCTGTGCGAGGGACAGCTCGGCAGGCAAGCAGGGCAGCCTCCACATTACGGGACAAGAATCCCGAGAGAAGGGGCTTATAACAGGCTACTTCACTGCTCCATGCCTCAGTTTCCCCTCCACTAATCAACACAGAAGTGGCAAGAGTCAGGAGCCTCCTGCCATTCCAGCCCAAGCAGAGCTCCGGTGTCCTCAGGCAGGATCACACCAAGCCCCCAGCAAAGGATCAGGCCAGGAGCCCTCCAACCAGGAAGCTCCAGGCAGGCACAGAGCTTCCCACCCACTGGAAAGATGTTGACCCATCCCCAGAGGGGAAAGAGGGCCTTGAACCTCCCCCAGCACTTGAAGCAAGGCGGGCTTCAGACATTTCCCTCTGAAAACAGCCTTTTGCATGAAAGGACCAACATCCCACTGGCCCAGAGGGAAGAAGGCTGACCACAAGCCAGCCCAAGTGCACTAGCATTTTGTCCCAAGGCTGCAGTGTTCCACACTGCTCACAGCCAGGGTAGCCCCAGCACTGCTCTTCCCCCACATCAGGCAGGGAATGTCACCGGGCTCAGCCACCCCTGTGGTCAGGGGAGGAAGACATGTCAACAAAGGGGAAGAAGGGAGAGGCACCAGCCCCACTCCAGGGGGAACAGGAAGCACATGGGAGCTGATAAGTTCAGGCACAACAAGACAGCATCCAAGAATAGACCTTGGCCCTGGCAGAGGATGCTGGTGTGGCCTTGTCATGGATGCTTCGTCCTGCTATCAAGTCCTGTCACCCGTGTCTCTGCAGCATCTCATGAAAGCACGGCACACAGATGGGTTTGGGTCACAACAGGGGCTCAAAGCTGATGAAACATTTGGAAAGGTTAGCCCCACAATTCCCAAGAGATTATTGTCCCACAGTGCAGCTCCCCAGCACAGGTAGGTGCTGGCTGAGCACCCTCAGGTTGCCATCATCACCTTTCACCTTGCCAAGAGGTCCACTAAGCCAGAGGAGACAGGCACAAGTGCCACAGCCAACGTGCTGAAGGACACTCACATCCACACCGGCCCTATCCAGCCACCACACTAAGCCCTGGGCTCCAGAGACGCTTACCTGCCACTCTCTGGTGCCGGGGACCTGCAGACACCTGTCACCATTGGCTGGAGCCATGGACTTCACCTGCTACGGACCAGCTCTTCCTGCCCACACCCAGGCACTTGTTCTCCTGGCATGAGACAGTGGTGAAACGAGTTCCTCCCCAGGCTAGAGGCTGGCAGGAGAAACGGGTCTGGAAGCAGGACCCTCACAAGAAATGTTCTCACCTCAGATCTTTCAGTGACTACATCTGTGTCTGCTTCACCCCACAACACGATGATTCCTGGGCACTTTTCAGTTCTGTGCCTCCCAGGACACATCCAGAGACACAGGAATTTCTCTTCAAATCAACCCAATTTGGGGCAGCACAGCAAGGGCCATGACCCAGCCCTATGCAGCATATCAGATACGTCCACAGTACAACAAGCAAGTACTCCATAAAACCCAGGTGATGGAGAGCTGAAAGTTCACAGCAGCTCTTCACTGTGGACAGCAGTTATTGGAGTCTCACCCCCAACACAGGGAGACCTTTGGGGACACTGGAAGGATGACAACTATCCACAGGACTAAGCCAGCATTGCATCAGTCCAGTTCTTAGCAAGGCAGGGCCACTAGGCAGCAGAGAAGGGCTATGCTACCAAAATATGGACCAAAAGTGCAAACCCTAACCCAGAACATGCCCTCTGGCTGCTCTCTCCCAATCCATAGCTCACACTGCACTTCAGGCCATTGCTACAGGTGACCCAGGGCAGTTACATGTTGAGGGAGACACTGGCCTCCTGTCCTTGGAAGCAGATGGGCAGGACACACATCCCCAGGCCAACAGCTTCTGACTCAGGGACACAAACCAAGACTGACCCCATAGCAATGCAAGAACCTGTCACCACCTGCAGCACAGGAGGGAAGGCACCATCCCACACTGGGAGCTCAAACATTTCCACAGCTTCTCCTGGGCTGTGCAGCAGGGCTAGAGAACCTCCATAAGGGTAACACCACCCACTGGGCCCTCGGGTTTCCAGCCACCCCAGCACACCATGACCCTATGGGGCAGTGACCAGAGCATCTTTGCCAAGCCTGTAGCATCCACTTCTGCCATGCCAAGGGCAGGGTCCCCTGGTGCCACTACTCCCTCCTCATCAGATGTGCTGGGCTGGCTCAGGATCACACCTCAGTTTGGGCCAGGTTTAGCAGCTCCAGTGTTGGGACTGTCCCCCACTACCCTGTCACTCATCAGGTCCAGCTTCACAGGGCCAGGCACACAGAAGGAACTTGGCTTCCACCATCCCATATGGTGCAGGAAGATGCCGAGTATTGTAGTGAGGTCTGACCACCTCACTTCTACACTCACACCACAGTGAAGCTTCAAGCTGAAGCCTTTATTTCAGGCAGAGCTCCAGAACAGGCAACAGCATTGCTCATTGCTCTGTGATCCAAGCAGCAAAATCTCCATGATTTCGCACGGCCAAGACCAGCAAACCCAAAGGATCTTTCACTCCACAACCTTCCACATCAATTCCAGCAAGTCCCTCTTGAATTCCCACAGTGCCAGATCCTCAAGCAGAGCTACAAGGAAAGACAGCAAAGCCTGAACTACTCTTAGCTACCTCCCAGACATCTCCAAGGGCATCCTTCCTACTTTGCAGAGGGGAAAGTAGAGACCTAGCAAGGGAACTCTCTGTTTAGCCCTTTCTAACTTTCACAGGCACCACCAAAAATCCCTTAATTCCGAGGCTAAGTAGGGAAAGCTCTACTCAGCAACTCCTCAGTTTAGCCAAGGAGAAAGACTCATTTCTGAAGCTGGGTCTCACTTAACAGCCCAGGTGGCAGGAGAAGGAAGTTACCCCATCATAGGGACTAGTTGAGTTGAGATGTTGACAGAGACTTGTGTCTAAGAAACTCAGATTTGAAAGAGTGAGAAAGGAGAAGGAGGCTCCTTCAGAGGGTATTCACAGGCACCAGGGCACAAGGAGATAATGGGGAGATTCCCACATACCTCCTCCTGTCAGAACAACTCAGTGCTCAACTCAAGACCAAGAGGATGTCTGGGAACACACCAGTTCCCAGAACCTCTGTGTGCGTGGTGTCTCTGGGGTGTCTGCTCAGCCAACAATCTGTCACTGACAGAAAGCTGCATCTAACACTTGGGGGACTTTTAGGATGCCTGAAAACAGCTCTGAGGCACCATCCTGCTTCAGCCAGGTCAAATGCATGAGGATTAGTGAGTGGTGACTGTAACTACTACAGCTTCATGTTCTTTATAGCAAAGAGCAGCATCAGAGGAGACATTTGACTCCAGAACTTACACCAACTTCATTTGTTTGCAGCCGTAGAGCTGGAATCCACACATGCACGAGGTATGTAGGTCCACTCAGGTAGAGATTACAGAAGTCAAGAGATGCCTGGCACCAGTCCATGAAGCGCTACAGACATCCAGCACATAACACAGCCCACTCACCAGCAGCATTCCCAGGCAGTTCTGGCAGCGCTGGAGTGTGGCAGCTAAGGAAAAAGGGATGAAGGACTTGCTACTGAGGAGGTTGTCTGGAAGCCAAGAGCTTTCTGCCTCCCCAACACAGACTTTTCTAACCCACCACCTTCCATGGAACAACAGGGAAGATCACAGAATGGTTTGGGTTCAAAAGGGCCTTAAAGACCATGTCATTCCACCCCCTGGCATGGGCAGGGACACCTTCCACTAGACCAGGTTGCTCCAAGCCCCATCCAACCTGGCCTTGGAGACTTCCAGGGCTGGGGCAGCCACAGCTACTCTGGGCAACCTGTGCCAGGGTTTCACCCTATCACATGGAAGTATTTCTTCCTAAGATGACCCCCTCTAGCAGAGCTTAGCCAGGTCCTCACCTGGGCTCTCCCAGCACAACCTCACATTTAATGCTTTCTTCCAGGAGGTCCAAGCTCTACCTCAAGAGCAGCAGCCACCACCCACAGAGCTGCAAACAGGCCCTTGAGACCAGCCAAGAGGACACACAGGACAACCGCAGACTTCAACTGCTGGTTTGCGCATCTACACAGCCAGCTCCAGATTTCTCCTGCTTCCGGCAGACCTACAACCTCCCAGTGACTTCCTGGGAGAACAAGGATGAATTTCTAGAGTAGAACCAACATGTCTGCATCGGGCACTTCAGAGAGCAGGGTGAATGCACAGAGTTTTATTGCAATACAGCCATGGACACAACACACAGTGTCCACGGGAAACATGAAAGCTCCTCCAGCTGCCAGAAGAAGTTCTGCCTGCCACAGGGGTGGGAGTGCAGCACCTAGGCAGCTGCCCGTCCCACTGCCAGGACAGATGCTGCCATGCAGATTGGTGGCTGCCTGGAAAATTAAACAGAAGATAGCAGCAAGTAGGGAGGGATCACGTTTGGGGAGGTGTCTGGTGAGGAACAGCAGGGACTGACATTAGGCCCTGTTTGTTTAACATTCCTGTTAACGACCTCGAGAGGAGCAAGAGGCATTCCTGTCCTCCACATGTCACCGGCCAGGAAGCGGCTGCGAGATCCAGGGGCTCGCAGATAAGATAAAGGGAAAGGCTGAATTTGGGAGCTTCGCCCCGCTGTATCTGGGACACACGGCGCCTTTCTGCGGTGAAGGAGGCGCACGGTGGGGGGGGACGGAGGAGTGTCCGCAGCGCCAGGATCTGGCAGTGTTATCCGTGCAGTGTGGGAAAATATTCAAGCACACTCTTCTGCATATTGGGACTGAAGGATTCCACTTTGCATTGAGTGTATTTATCACTCTGTATTAAGGGGAGCTCTGGACAAGGATCTGGGCCCCCAGACCATGCTGGGATCCTGAACAGAAGGTCACTCCTTATGCCTCCATTAGCTTCTGCAGTGAGAAACAGGTCCTGGTCAGCCAGGAGGAGGTACTGGAAAAACAAGCATTCAGAGTAGGCTCAGGGTAGCCACCATGGAGCCCAAACTGTGCTGACCAGTCACAGCACTATTTCTGTTGGATTCTGGTGGAGAGAGGACTTTCCAACAGCAATCCCACCAGGGACTGGGACATTAACCCCTCACCAGCCCCAGCCTAACCAAGGTGGCAGGTCCTTTTCTGCAGCCCTTGGGTGCAGGGTGACAGACACACCCAGCAAGGCCATAGACCATCCAAAAGGGAGGACAGACTGTGCCCCTCTCCACACGCTCCTGGAGGCGGCACAGAAGAGAGCAGGAGACACTTCCGTCCAATCCCTGCCCACTCCCCAGGGATACCATCTTTAACTCAGTTTTCCAGCCATCAGGTTCCACTCCTGGGAGGACCAGCCTCTCCAGAGGGTGAGGATTTCCAGGTTCCTGAAATGCTCCAGCACCTGCTTTGCCAACAACCACCCGGCAGTGGGGAACAAACCGGCTCTGCCCCAGCACCAGGAGCTCACCCGACCACCATTGTGAGGCACCAGCCCAGCTGGAGCAACGCCACTGGGATGGAATGCACCAAGCGGCATCGACCTCGGGGAGCTTTGCAGGCCAGTGAATAATTGGATCAAGGCGCCGGATTGAGTCTTCTGTGCACACGTACACAGCCTGTGAAACCCCCAGGTACCGAGCCTCCCTCCACTGGGAGCGGCACAGAGCCCCAGGTGCTCTGGCTCTCAGCCCACCCGCACCAGGGCCACTCAGTGACGCTGGGGCATCCCACCAGCAGCATCCACATCCCACTGCATCACATATACCCTGCTCCACGCTGGGGACAGAATCGCCACAGCCACCACCTGCCAATCCATTCCACCCCATTACTCGGGTCACCTTTGCCAGGGTTGCAGCCCAGGGGACCTGACAGCCCCAAGTCAAGTGGTGTGTGGGACCCGCATGGTCCCGGTGGGAGTGGAACAAGCCAGGCGCCATGTTGCGGCGGCGAGAGCGCACGGAGGACAGCGAGGGGAGGGGACTGAGCACCTCCCCAGTCCTGATGGCCAGGCGCAGAGGACTGCAGCAAAACGTTTCCAAGACCAGGCATTTTCCAGAGCCCTCTCCAAGATGGAGGGCAGCTGGTAACCCACTATGCCAATACCTGCTCAAGGGGTGCAGTGATGACATCGGCTGATGGCTCCAACAGCCAAAGTGTGAATGTGGAAGGCTGCAAGCTCAGCTCTGGCATGTGCTACAGACAACCGACCCTTACTAGCCTTCCAAGCCCTGAGTCCAGCAGCATCCAGGCTCTGGCTTGCAGTGGCATCTGGGGGAAGGGGCTGCCGGCAGGTCAGCTCGCAGTCCTCCAGCCCCAGACAGGCTGCCAGTACACACAAAGCAGGGCAGGGGTTCCTCCATTATTGTCCTAGCGTGTCCCTTACAGACCACACGGTCAGAACGGTGCTGGATCCAGGAGCCCTCCAGCTGCAGGGACTTGGCAACAGGACAGCATGCCCACGGGCACCGGCTGCGCTGGACAGAGCAGGGACCCGCCAGCCCCTTGCTCCGCAGGGCTACAGGGACCCTGGACCGAGCAGGGGACTCTCCCTGCCCGGCCCCAGTCCCTCCTCGTGACGGCCCGGGCACTCCAGCGCCGGCTCCCCGACAGCTCCGTACTCTAGCTCCCACAGCCCGGCCCCAGCTTCCCTGCCCGCAGCAGCCCCGGCATCTGTGCTCCGGTTCCCCGATGACCCGGGGGTGCAGCCCTGACGCCGGGTCCTCTCTTCCCCAAACAAGGCGCTGCGCTTCTTCCCGCCTTCCCCGACGCCCCGGTGCCGCCTCTGCGGTCCCCGATGCCGCTCTTCTCCATCCCCAATATCCCAGCCCCGGTTACCCGACGCCGCCGCGCTCCATCCGCCGCTCCCCGACACCCTGGTGCTCCATCCCCGCCGCCCCGTCCCTGGGCCCGCCGTCGCTCTCAGTTGGCCGTCGCGACCCAGCCCCAACCCCGTCCCCGATGCCCAGGCACCCCGGTGTCCCAATGCCGGCGCCGCTCACAGCTCTCCGCCGCCCCGGTGACCCATCTCCGATCTCCAGCCCAGCGCCCACCTCCTCCTCGACGGTGCCGCCGCCGTTGGTGTGCTCGGTGTCCTTGTTGAGGTTGCTCATGGTGGGGTGCCGGTGTGGGGGGTGGTGCCG
>VZTJ01005497.1:322537-352210 GCA_013397795.1 Orthonyx spaldingii
CGCCCCTCCCGTCGCTCCCGGTGCCGCCGCCGAGCAGCGGGGCCGGGACCCGCCCGCCTGCCCCGCCCGGGGCCGCCCTCGGCCGCCGCCGCCGCCAATCCCGGCCTGGCACGGCCCCCCGGGACCGCGGGGAGGGTTTTTTTTGTTGTTGGGCTCGAGTTATTTTAATTATTTTTCCCTCTCCTTTCCACGAAAAACTTTGTCAACTTTGATGAACTTTCGGGTTTCGACTTTCTTAAAGGGCCCGCCGGGCTCTGAGCCCGCGGTGGGGCCGGGCCGTTCCCTCCACGCATCCCCGGGGCGGGGAGACGTGGCTCAGCCCCACGGGGGATCGAGAGCCCCGGGACGGCACCTTTGCGAACCCGATGAGAACCCAGAGCTCCAAGAACAGCAGCCTTGAGAGCTCAGGACGGGGATCCTGTAACTCCGGGACAGTGCCCTGAGCCTCAGGAGACCAGCCCCAAATCTGCCCCGACAGCATCCCCGCTCCTCTGTGGACAACAGCCTGGTTCCTCCTGCCAGGGCAGCCCCCATCCATTCTCACGGACATCGATGTGCGCCCCGTGCAAAACCCTGTTCTTGGGCCTGGGAGGAGGAGCAGAGTTCAGGCATAGAATCATGGAATCCCAGAGTGGTTTGGGTGGGAAGGGACCGTAAATTTCAGCTCGTTCAACCCCCCTGCCATGGGCAGGGACACCTTCCACTGTCCCAGGTTGCTCCAAGTCCTGTACAGCCTGGCCTTGAACATTTCCAGGGATGGGGTAACCACAGCTTCTCTGGGCAACCTGTGCCAGGGCCTGACCACCCTCATTATCCATCTCCTTTCCTTTCTCCCTGCCCACACGGGTGCCGGATTGGCCACACCCTAAAGCACAGCCCGCGGTTGGATAACATGAGTAGAAAATCAAATACATCCTGCACACTGAGTCCCACAGCTTGGTCCGTCTGTGAGGCAAAGGTGTAAAACACCAGGAGTTTGGTCAACCTGCCAAGTGGGAGATGTCCAGGGATCTGGGCCTTTTATCTTAACCAGCATTTCTTGCGCCCAGTCCATGCTGCTTCCCCAGCACTGAGGCCAGGTGAAAGAGGGGAAACCTCAGCCCTGCCCTGGGGGTCCCACAGCCCTATCCCCCCTGCACTGCAAAAGCCATGTGTGTTCCCTGTCCTCCATTGGCCCTGGCTGGAGACACCTGTGCTGTCCCCCTGGCACTGAATGTCACTTTAAAGTAAAACTGAGTCCACACCTGGCTCTGAGTGACCATTTTGTTTCAGCAGGAGCTCAGGGATATAGCATTTTGCTCACGTGCATGTTGTGAAGAGGTGTGAGCCTGGCTGGGGGTAGCCACAGCTGACTTCCCACCACACCTGGGTCCACTGCTCTGTCAAGCCCCAGTCTCTGACTCCATTTGCCACCTGGCTACACAGAGGCTCCCTGTGAAAATGTAACCCTAACCTCAGCCATCCCTGTGCCAAGTATCATCCAGCACAACCCACGGCACTCAGAGTCAGGCATCAGAGAGGCAATACAGGAAACACCACTGAGGTGGTGCCCACAGCCAAGTGCATATGGGGCCAAGTAAATCCATCATAGGAGGTGTGTTGGAGGGGATGAAACATCCTCCTGGAAGCATCGGCTTTATGTTTCCCTGCTTTCTAGGTTATGGCTTTTAGAAGCAGTAGCTGTTTGCATGCAGCACAGAGAGTTTGTGTACAGAGTCCTCACACAGACAGAGGCAAAGCAAAGACCACTTCTTTTTCCAGGGCCTTGTAATGAACCGCTAAGCCAGAGAGCCTGATCCCTGCCAGGTCCTACATAAGAGAAGAAAACTCCCACTTGTTGGCTAAAAAAACCCCCCAATTTATTTATTTAAAATGCTGTCATACAGAATGGCTTTGGAGAGACTTTTCACACACCAGCTCTGAGCACCACAGCAAGAGCCCCCCAAGTCCACCCATGGAGTTTGGCACAGACAGATCCAGATCAGAGCAAGGACTTTCTCTGGTCTTCAGGGATGCTGCCCTTCACCATAACTTTGTCCCCAAGGCTGGGGGCCAGCCCCATAAGGCTGTGCAGGAATAATTCCCAGGAATAGTGTTGCCTGCCATTCCTCAAAGACTTGAAGTGAGCCCGCCCTGACAAAGACCAGGAATATGTGTTTCCTGTGCTAATTGAGCAAAAACCAGCATCACCTCACAGTGCTTTCTCTGTGTTTAGGTTTGGTGTTTCACTTTCTACAGACTTTGAGTGCAGAGCCTGAGGCAAGTGGAGGAAGGCACAAAAGGGTGGAAGTCAGGAGCAGCAGTGGATTTTCTTCGGACCCCCAAGGAAGCCATGCTACACGCACATGCACAGGAGACATTCTGCCTCTTCCAGAGCAGGAAAGCCCTGGCTACAAGTGGAAGAGTTTCTGTATCCATCATGCTGGGAAAATAACAGTGGATCCATCATGTCACTGCCACACTGATGGCCACAACCTGTGGTTTATTTTGTAGGCAAATCCATGGCATTGGGCTGGAGATAAGTATCCTCCTTGCACACCCACCCCTCAGAGCTGTATGTAGTGGCAGCATCCCTACATCCCAGTATCTTGTGGTTCATAGTCCTTTGATATCTTCATAAACATCACATCCAGGCAGCCTCTTACCTCCCAAAGCACTGCAGCATGTGCTTCAACATACGGAGCCCTTGATGGTCCAACCAGCTGCACATAGATGGGATGTTTTCTCCCCCAGGAATTTAAAGGGATGGACAGAAGGTGGGACAAATGAAGCCATCACTGCTACCAGCTTGTGCAGGTAAGCCAGTCCACCAGTGTTGGGGTGGCTGAGCCCATCCCGGGATGTTGGTGGGACAGCTCTGCTCTATGAAACCACCCCTTGGAAAACAAATGGTCTGTCCCTAGGTTACCTTACCTGGATATGTTAATTCTCCTATATACATTAACCGTAACCTGTCCCCTAACCCTATCCCTCACTCCTTCTGTATCGCCCCCACGTCCCTCTCCTCCCCTGTGCCCCCCTGCCCTCTGGCCAGTGCCCTATAACAAGGGTTTCGCAAGGCCATTCGGCCTCTCTCGCCTCTGGACACCTCCGGAATAAAGGATCTTGGGACTCCATGCGTCTGAGCCCTCTGTTGAACCCTGGTAACGCACGAGCCATCTAGCTGGGGGGAGGTGGATACTCGCCAGAACACCGGCTGGGGTAAGGGACAGGGCTGTCTGCGCAGTACCCGGCTGTACTGGCCAGAGTGATCTTCCAGAGCCTCCAAGACATTCCTGGTATAGCAGAAGCTTCCACCCAGCCCGCACCTCCACCCAGGACTGCGTTACACCAGAAAATGGTGATGTCTCTGCAGAGATTTTGGCTGAGGATTCCATTTGCACGTGGAGATGCTCAGCTTTAAGTGTGCAATCCAAGGCCATACCAGCTGAACCAGTGAGGAACAGGTGACACTTTGGTTTGAACCTTGCTTACCCACGTTTTACAGTGATGTATTTTTACACCAACACTTTTCCTCCTAGAGTATCTTCCACTCAACAGCATCTGGCTTTGCACTCTAGCCAAGGCCTGTACCAGAGCCTTGTCCTTGCCATGCCACGTCCACCAAGATGTGACAGAAGAGCAGAGATGATGCTGTGACATCTCCCACATCAATTCCTCATCAGGGTGGACAAGCTGACAGCAAACCCTGTGACAATGTCCCACACAAACAGCTCCAACCATGCTGTCCTGCCTGCAAACAGTGAGAACTGCAGAGCCTCACCAGGGAACAGGAGTAAAAGTTGTGAGGTGCTCACAAGCAACAAGCAGGTCCTAGAAAGGGGGTTAACAAAGTGCTTGAGATAGAAACAGGTTGGAATCAGCTGAGAAATCAAGGTCGGACTTGAAATGACAGCCAGCTGTGGATAATCTTGTGTTTTCACAGAGTTTTTCAGCTTTGCATTATCCAAGGGCTGTTTCTCACTCTTGAACAAGCAGGTGACCAGCTCAGGACACTGGTTAAGGTGATAACGAGGGATGTCTCTCTCCAGCTGAGCTCCTGCATCCTGCCCACTCATTCTGTGATCCCAGACCTCCTTCACCCACCTGCAGAGATGTGATGAATTTATTTTGGGCATCATGGTGGTTTGTCATAGAGGGTACTTTAGGCCCCTGTTCCTGCCGAGCCCATCACAGGCAGTGCCACACTTTGGCTGAGGTGCTGGATTGTTTTTGCTGTTTCTCACTGCTTATCTGGGACAACAACTGAGCCTTGGAGCTTGTCCCAGGGCAGAGAGGATGCTCCCATGCTACTTCCAACATTTCTGAGATACAGTGAAGAGAGGATTTCATCTGCTTTCCACTGGCACCAATTTCTCATCCTTCTGTCCTTGTCCAAGAGGTCCCACATCTCCCCAGACTGCTCTGCTGCACTCCTCCATCCTCTGCCCATTCCAGCCGCTCTTGCCTCATGCTCTTAGTCTTTCTGGTTAATTATTCCAGACTGTGATTTGCTATGCTGGTTGGAAAAAGGCCACCAACCATGGGACATGGAAGAACCCGGATTTCCAAGCAAGCAGTGAGACCAGACAACACCCTGTCACTGCTCAGACCAGTGACGGGCACATGCAAGCTGAGTGCTGGTGTCACCAAAGACTCTTTCTAGGGCCTCAGGTGAGTTTTGTCTCAGGTGAGACCTCTCTGGCCACAGGCAGGAGAAGGCTTTGGGGTTGCTTTTTGTATGGATCAACATCCAAACATCTGGAGACTTGTTATAGGGAAGGTGGGAAGGGACCTCAGAACTCTCCCATCCAACATCCTGCAGAACTGTCACTAGCACTGGGTCAGGTCGGTCCTGCCTTGAAATCCCCTAAGGATGGACCAACCCCACCTCTCCAGGTGTCCAGCCCAAGGCTGCACCATCCAGCAGGGAAAAAGTCTTCCCTAACACATATCACGACCCTCTCAAGCCACCATGTGTGGCTGCTGCTCCATGTTACCTCATCTGCTGTCGCTATCAAGGAAAGTGTAACTCCACCATCTTTGTAACTACCCCTTTAGGGAGGTGTAAGCTGCAAGTAGACCCCTGTTCAACCTCTTTTGGCCAGACTAACCCAGCCCAGTTTCTTGCTGACCCCTCACCAGCACCTTCTGTGCTTTCCCCTCTCCCAGCCTGCATCTCTGCCTGACACAGAGCCTACCCAGCCATTCCTCCCACCCTGCAGCCTCTTTTGGTCTGTCTCCAAACAGCAGGGATCGCACTTGCTCAAGGCCAAGCTGAAGAGGAGCTTCCAACTCCTTCCATGGACTTGATTCTTCCATTGGACCAAATGCCATGTGGCTACAACAGCCCTAAGCACTGCAAAGGGCAGAGGATAAAAGATGTGGAAGGAAATTTAGTACCAGAGACCACTGATATTTGGGTACCAAATCACAGGATGCAGTCAACCCCATCCTGGGAGCTGTGTAGGACTTTGCTCTGCCCAGTGGGTGCAGGGCAGAGACAAGCAGCAGTGGAATTGCAGGGCTCATCCAGCATCACGTGCTTGGAGTAGCTGCTTTGAGGACAGCGGTGAGCACTTTCAAACTTTAATTCCTTTCTGTACATCACTGCTCGTCTCCTTCAGCTCCGCCTTCCCCCAGGAGGACAAGCTGAAGCTAACTGAGAGAGACAAGGGCTCGGAGGTGTGCGCGAATATTTGCTCAGACACATCGGATCGCTGCAAAGCTGCTTTTATGGGCATTTTGGAGCAGCTCCTGGCAGCGCTGCCCAAGCCGAGCTCTGCAGACGCTGCAGTGCCCCATGACGCGAATCCAGCAAGTGGGCTTCCAACCAAAAACGGGTGAGGAGGGCTTGTATTTACACAATTTGAATAAAAAGATAGTTCCAAACAGAAAAGCCTGTTTGGAGCCAGGAGGGGGAACAATAAACCCAAACGCTTTCTCTGATGGGTTGCAGATGCAGCATTGCCAGCAATCTGGTGGAAAAAGCACAGCTGCATGGAGGGATTTGTCACTTAGTCACCTAGGAAATGAAGACAGAACTTTAGTCTGCCCCAAAACTCATACTTTTCTTGCCTAGAAGATGAAATACAGAGAAGAAAGAAGGCAATGCTCCTTCTTGCTTGTGCAGCACTGAAACAGCGCACTGTTATCTCTTTAGTATCATAATTAATGTGTCATTTGCACTGCCAGGCATATTAATTATGAGGGAATGAACCAGGAGGAATCCTTTATAGAGAATTTGTTAACTACAGGCCCCAAAGCCAGCTCAGCCCTGTGCATGGGATGGCCACAAACCTGGCTCTAGCACTCCTGCACTGAACTGCTGCCCAAGGGGCATCCATGGCTGATCTTTAACGAGGACGTTTTGAAGTGTGGTGCGCAGGCTGTCTCAGCTCCAGGTCCAGAAGATGTGCCCAGACCTGGTGGGCACGTTGGAGCATTGGTGCTCTCCCTCTGTGTCCATCCCCTGCAGCTCCTTCCACCATCGTTCAGCCATGAGAGCAGCTGAAGCCACCACCATGGTGCTCTTGTGGGCTAAAATTCTCATAGTGCAGCTGGACCTCACCAACGACAGGATTATTCCATTGCCTGATCCACAGAGGAGCTGGGAGTTGCCCAAGTTGCTGTGGTCCCATGCCAGCTGTAATGGAGGGATTTCTGCAGTTGAATCTGTCCCTCCTCACCGGAGCTGTGTCCGGAGCTGCACCACTGGCAGAGGGACAGGCTCAAGGCTCCCCAGCCCTACTATCACCCCTCTCATCAGCAGACACAGTTCTGCTCTGGCACCTGGCACTTCGCATTAACAAAGTGGCACCAATGGTCTCCAGACTTGTCCCAGCAGCAGGGAGGAGGCACAGCACCTCTGGCAAGTCCTGCCAGGCCAGATCCTGCCCTTTCCCTGCTCTTCAGTTGTTTGAGTGAGGTTTTGACCAGGTGCTCAGTGAAGAACATTGGCTTCAGTGCCAACAGGGATGTGGAACAGCAGGGATGGGACATGACTGGACTCAGAACACTAAGAGACAATCAATCTTATTGGTGTCCTGAGCCCTCATGTGTGGTCCCATCCCCAGGATCTGGCCCAGGCCCCTCAGGATGTCAGCAGATCCAGCTCTGGATCCCTCGACCAGGTGCTATCATGCAGAGGACCATGTCCCATCCTGCTCTCCAGAGCCACCTCTGGCCATTAACAGGGCTCTGCAGGCCTCATCTTCTCCTAAATCATCTTCATCCCTTATTAACAGATATTATGGATCATATGGAGGGGAGAAATGCTGCCAAAGTTTGCCATTAAGCATCTGGACAGCCAAAGAGGGCCACCTCTGTAAGGGAGGAGGTGGGCAGCTTTGAGTCGTGCCATGTGATACATCCCCTGGTCACAGCAGAACACACCAACCCGAATTCCCCGAGAGAAAGGCGTCCCATTTTCACCAAGGTTATTAATGTCCAGCCCCTCTGCACACTGGAGACCTTCTCAAACAAAACAAAAGGACTTGTTGTGGAGGAATCCTTGGCAACACAACCAACATACACGTGACATTCCAACTTGGAAAACAGATTGTCAAAAACCCAAGCAAGCGATCCCACCACATGCAGCACGGCTCAGCTCCCCTGCCACCAGCGCCAGCCCAGGGTGCACCGCGAGTCCCAAAGCCTGCTGGAGCATGCCAGGGAGCAAGAGGGGACCTATGGGACGAGCATCGCTCCAGCCTGGATGTGGCACTTTCTCTGTGGCAGCTGCAAGCTTGGAAAGCCCTTTATCAGCTCATTTATAATGCCCTTCCCCAGGACACTCCCAGCTCACATACATTCCCCTCAAGCAGCCTTCTGTACATGCACCCTGGGGTTTGTGTCCGTGGGTGCCCTCGAGAGTAGGGAATAAGTCTCCTTGCAGCTTCCTTCCTTCTCCCTGCTGTTCTCCAGGTGCTGAGCACTGGGTAGGACAGCCTGGGACACCTCCATTGTTAGACCCCATGTGATACCGCCCAGCACGGGGGAGATCCCAACATGGATGTGGCACAGAGGAGACTTTCTGCTGACTCCAGCCTCCCATCTCCTCTGGCCAAGCAGGACCCATGCTTTTGTCCTGGAGGTGACACTGCCCATCCAAGGGTGCAACCTGCTGTGCAAAAGTCACTGCCAGAACTCTGAAGGCTGCTCCTCAGTCATGTGAATAACAAGAGGGATTAGCAAGTCAGGGGAGGATGAGAGCTAAATGAAGCATTGCCTTGCAAGAGGCTGCTCCATCCATCCTGCTTGTCTTTGGGCAGAGAAGGGAAGGTGGAGGGCAGTGCTGGGGCAGGCCAGGGATGGCAGCACAGCTCCACAGTCCCTCTTGCCCTCCTGGAGCTGGAGGTACAACGAAAGCCAATGTGCCACAGCAACACCCTTCCCAGTGCTGTTCCCACATGGGGGATGCACCACAGCCAAGGCTCCTGCACCACCTGTGGGGTACTCATGGATTCCTCAGCTCGGCCACAGCCTGAAGTTTCCAATGAGCACAGTTAGTGGCCTGTCCCCATCCCCATCCCCAGGGCACCCCAAGTCTCACCCCTTGGAGTTTTCAGCCTTGGCAGCAAATCAACACAATACATCTTCCCAGATTTCAATCCCAGCAAGGCTAGACTTGTTTAAACTGGGTTGTTTAGATGACTTGGTGTATGTTGGACACCCAGCCTGAAAGATTTAGCTCATGATGAAACTTTGGCAAAGCCCTAAAACCAGAGAAAACAAAGAGTTTTATCATGGGAAGCACTAGTCCCTGAGATGAGCTGTAATTATTTCTGTCCTGCTTCTACCACAGTGCATAAACACCAAGGACTGATGACACAAGGGCTGATTTTCCAGAGCTGATCCCTTTGGCTGATGGGACAAACTGCAGTGCAAAGTGCCCATGTTCCTGCAAGGAATATGCTGGGCTCTCACCTGCAGTCTAGGCATTTCCCCCTAAATTCCTACGAAACACCCATTGCATCACTGACCATCACCAGCGCAAACTTCCCTGGAAAAATTCATTTTCACTCAAGGAATACAGCTTGGAAAATTCCAGCCTCAGTGGGGAATGACAAGCAAGGGGCTGTGATGGAAACTATTTTGTAGCCTTAATTATTTTACCCCAAAGGCTGGCAGCCTGTAATCGCATTAGTCTCCTTGGGAACGGCTGCCCCACCAGAGCCCCTCTTGCCCTCTTATCACTCCCCCCAGGCCTTGAAAAGAGCTCCTGAGGAAGCTCGGGGGCCTGGTGAGCCCCCTGCATGCAGCCTGCCAGGCAGATCCCGGGAATGCCTGATTTATAGTGTTATGCCTCATTCTGTTTACGCCAGGAGAGTTATTTAAAACGAGGAGAGCGAGAGGAGTCCGGGTTTTGTTTAAAAGTCCAGCGAGGAGATTTGCCTTAAATAGTCAAGAGCCGAGGTTCAAGGGGAGGCTGCCCAGCAGCGCAGACCTCCAGGATGGGAGCGGAGCTGGCACCCGTGGGGGGAGCTGGCTGGCTGTGGGAGAGGTGGCAGGAGCCTTGCGTTTAACCCTGGGGAGTTAAACCATCCTCGCAGCCCGGGCTTTGCGTGGCCTGTGGCACGGGGTCACAGTTCACCTCCTCAACATGAAACACAGTCTCAAAAGGAGAAACGGCACTGGTCTCACAAGTCTGTTCACTCTGAACCCTGGTGATGGCAATCCAAAAAGCTGCTCCACATCCAGAATTGGCACAGTCATCCCAAAGGAAGCTACGCACAGCCTGGCACAGCCCCAGCTCTGAACCCTCTGGGTAGCCCCTACCAGCTCGTGAGGCCTCCTTCTCAGGGCAAGGCTCAATGTGAGGCCACACTGATGGAAGGAACTCCCTCGGGGGACTGACATGAGCTTGGTTCACTCGGTGCTGAGCACAGATCTGATTGCTCTCTATAAATACATCCGGGGTCAACACCAGCAACAGAGAAGAGCTATTTAAACTCAAGGGGGATGCTGGCAAAAACAAAAGGCTATATATAAACTTTCCATGAGCAATGCCAGGCTGGAGGGAAGGTTTTAACTCCTAGAACAGGGGGGTGGAGAAAGAGCCCTCCAAGGAGTGGGGTGAGGCAGTGGGATGGGGCCAGACATGTTGTGTCTGTGTCCCACAGGGTGTGGGACCTGTGTCCCCAAGGTGGGTAACCTCAGTTTCCCTCCATCCCCAAGACCAGTAAAACCAGCTGAGGGGCCAGCAACTGGCCTTGGCACAACAGAGAGAGCTCCCAGCCCCATCCCAGGCAGGACAGCAAGGGGCAAAAAGCTATTCAGATATCTTTTCACTTTCTTGACTTATTTGGTCAAAACTGCTGACGAATTAATCAGAATAATGAGTAACTTGGGTGCCTCAACACACTCAGCAGCAAGGGTCAACTGCTGAAAGGCTGAACTGTTGTGCTAATCCTGGCACTCTTTGCTAGGCCTTTCCCTGCATCTCTGCTAATGCCTGCATCCCATATAATTCCTGTTTCTCCTGCCCATCTTGCACCCCGAAGTTCTGTACCCACTGTTAGCACATGCATCATCTGCTAATCCCTAACCCTGGCAACCTTGCCTATCCCTGAACCTCTCTGATCGCTGCCGATCGCGGCCCAAGGAGCTGTGATGTCTGGTCCCAGCAAACCCATTGGATCCATCTGCCAGATCCTTGAATAGCAGCAGTGGCTTGTGAAATCAGCATGGGTGAAAAACATTGCATTTGGGAGGTGTTATGGAGATGGTGACGAGGAGGACAAGGAGCTACGTGGTGGGGCAGGCTGGTGACATGGCCCCATTTAACAGGCAGGCCTGTGAGACACTAACCTGACTTTTTTGGAGCTTGTCTCAAACAGAACTGTGGCCAGGACATCACCAGCCCCAGCAGAACCATTTGCAGGGTGGGAGATGAAATATTCAGAGAGGTTTAAAGCAATTCAGTGTCTCCTGTGGAGCACTGATGAATATTTCAGAGGAATGGGCACCTGAAGGAGGGCTGGGAGCCAACTGAGCATTCTAGCAAACAGCCACCCAGTCACTACACACCATGGTGTGGTCTGTCAGGGATGCTGCTGGGGATGAACTTGGAACAGCCTGTTGGAGCACTGGCCAAGGAGGACACCTCTTCTTGAGGTGTCCCATGTCCTCCTGCTGTGCCCCCAGGGATGCAACAGCAATGAGGGTTTGTTCTCATGCACACATCCATGATAGCCATCCATTAGGTATCCCACGTCACTGCAGAGTGGCTTCCTGGCAAGCACCAAGGCAGAGCCCATCTTCCCAGTTCCTCCCAGCTCCCTCCATCTCACTCATCCACTCTAAACAGCGCGGTCGCTGTGCTCCCACACTGTCACCCCACATGCTGGGCTCACTGTAGGGGGAAGGTGACAGTGGTTGGTACAGAGGACATTCATTCCATCATTGGAAATCCCTCTCCTCACTCCAGTACACACAATCTGGTCCTTTCGAGGCTGTACGAGGAGGGATCTGACTACATGGACAGTGAAGTGTGGACTCTACATAAGGCCCATAAACACTTGTCACTGTTAATTAAAGCAGAGCTGCCCATATCTGCCACTCTCCCAAATCCCCTAAGCCACAGCCCCGAGAGCAGCCCCACTGGCACCGGTTTTGCAATGACCAGGGGAGTGTGGGGAGTCACATCCTAGGTGAAAAGTTCAGGTCCAAGCCAGGAGAGCCTCTAGGGTAGAGTAAAGGCTGTGGGGTTTGGGATGCACTGCCAAAGGATGCGCTGACACCCCGCTGTCCCCTATTCAGCACGGAGTTGCAAGCTGCCATCGGACACATGCCCTCTTTGATCCCAGTGGAGTCAGCACAGGGCAGTGTACTGGGAAGGGGTTTTAACTCCTGCTACATCCCCTGGCAATGGCAGCAGCAGGTCCAGGAGCCAGCAGAGCAGGGACGTGGCTGGCTAGTGGGAAACTTTGGAGTAGCAGGAGGGAAGGCAGCATGGCTGTCAGCACTGCCGCCACAGACTCAGCCAGCACTGGGGCCGCATTCCCCAGGGACAGATAAAAGCTACCGTAAAAGGGGAGACCTGTCACTCAGGCTGGCCTGGCTTGTCTCAGCACAGTGGGGAGAGTGGAGCACCACTCAGCAAGTGGGTGCCACCACAGCTCCAGGGGCTGAGGGCCACCTTATCGGCTGCATACCACAGCCTGGGCATGCAGGGATTGCTGAGTGATGCCAGGGAAGGCACCAACTCACCAGGCACCTCTGAGCAGCCTCAGCTCTGCCCCCTCTGTGATGGCGGCCTGCAGCCTTGTGTCCAGCTGGAGCCATCACATCCCATCAAGCTCAGCTGGCCACCTGGTTCACACACCATTCCCGCACCACTGCAGCCCTTCAGTGGGAAGTTGAGATGGCTCCTGGGTGAGCCCAGGGTTTCCAGGGGTACAGCCATGCTTGGTTCCCTCCATCACCCTCTGCACACAAGGGAGAGGGAGTTCAGACAAAAGGAAGGCAGGAGAGAGCAGCCCCCTCCAAATGAGTATGAAATGAGACCCTCAGCACTCCCAGTGCAGAGCATATCCAGCAGGAGCTGAGGGCAAGCCACTGGCTGCAGCAACTTTTGCTTACGATGAGCAAAACACTCAAGATCCATAAGCAGGAAGATGCTCTTTTGGACTGAACTGCAAAATATTGTCTTTGCACAGCTAAACTCCCCTGCCTGCGCTTTCTCCTTGAGGCCTCGGCAGCTCTCGGGGAGAAGGTTCCTTCCTGCTCACCCCTCCGCGAAGGGCAGGGTTCCTCCCCACAGTCAATTAGTGAGCCGGGGTCGGGGGTCAAGGGGCTTCCCGAGTTCATGGTGCTTATCTCCGAACCGCTGCCAGGCAAGGCCAGCACCAAGAGGCACATACACGGCAGTCCCCATGGCTGTCCTGGGACACTCTGGGGACAACCAGATTGTGTGTGTCCCCCGAGATCTGCAAATTCCCCTCCTCACCACCAACTGCCGGGTCTCCCCCTGTAGCTGGCTCCCTGCTTCATTCCTCCCTCAACCTGACAGCCTCCAGCTGCCAGCCCGGCCCCCACGCATCCCTCTGTAGAGCCTTTGTGGCTTCATCCCACTGCTGGCAGGTTTGTAGAGGTGGAGGAGGAGCCCACATCTCTCCAGCCCCATCTTGGCACCACCACACTGACCTGGGCAGCCCCACTGCATGCCAGCCCCATTGCCAGACCCCCACAGCCCCATGCCAGCCCCATCCCCTTCCTCTGTAGGCCGCGCTGCAGTGGGCTGGTGGCCGCTATCAAATATTGATGGCACTGTGTGGTAAATAAACATTATGAATTTATGACTTGCTGAATTAAACAGGCCCTGCTCAGGCTGGCTGCTGTTCAGCGAGGCGGAAGGAACAGCAGTATCACTGGCACATGCAGCGGCAAAGGCATGGCCCCACAACCGACCATATTCAGACCCAAACCAAGCCCAGGCTTTGGCAACACCCAGAGCCCTGCAGCCCTGGAGAGCTTGCACCAGACAAGGGGTTCCTTCCCCTTTTGCAAATGCCTCGCTGCACTCTGCATTTCAGCTCTCCCCAGGGCAGCTGAGAGTGCAAACTTGCCCCTCCTTGGAGCTGCAGTGCCTCAGAGCAGAGAGAAGGGAGTGATTGAGGCTCAGGTTCACTGGTTTAAGCAATAGTGAGTCCAGCACTACGGTTATGTGAGAGACCGGGTTAATTAATAACATGGCGACTGCTGCCCAACACGGGAAAGAAGCACATAATGATTCTGCTTGGTACAAAGTGGCCAGTGGAAAGCCACTTGTGAAAGCCCCAGGCAGTGGAAAGAAGAGATGCCCAGCTCTCTTGGAAGAGGCTGGTTTGCCCCAGCCAATCCAACATGCTGGGTGCAAGGAGAATCATAGACTGGTTTGGGTTGGGAGGGACCTTAAAGCCCACCTCCTTCCAACCCCCTGCCATGAGCAGGGACACCTTCCACTAGACCAGGTTGCTCAGAGCCCTGTCCAACCTGTCCTTGAACACTTACAGGAATGGGTGTGAGAGGGTAGCGTGGCTTGACATCTGAGCCTGGCTGCCTCTCTGGAAGATGTTTGGGTGTCCTTGTGAACATCTTCACAAGAAATGAGATGTAAGGACAGGATGGTGGGAAAAGAGATGGGATAAACACTGCAGCAACATGTGAGACATCACCTAACCTGGCGCAGGGAGGTAAGTGCCAAAGGAAAAGCCAGGGGATGGGATTTCCAGGATTGACACAAGAGGGAGCACAGGGAAACATAAAAGCAGTGAGAAAAGGCGCCCTGCTAGCACCATTCCCCGAGAGAGCCCCATGCAGGGCTGGTCCTGTGTGAGGATCATAGAATCACAGTTTCGCTTGGAAGGGACCTTCAAGATCACCTCGTTTCACCCCCCGCCATTGGCTGGGACACTTTACACTAGACAGGTCGTTCCAAACTCCATCCAGCCTGACCTTGGTTCAAGCCCAGAGAAGGAAATATTTTTGCCCATGCAAATATGGCCCTTTACACCTCCCTGCCACACAACAGACTGGCCACTCAGTGTGGCCTGGGACATTGATGTCACCATGTCCACTGTGAGGTGGCAGCAGGGTGTCACCAGGCCTGGCTGGTCCCCATGCTTAGCAGATGGGACCCCCACCCTCACTGTTAACACAGCAAATGATCTCCTCAGCCCCCCTTGGTGTGCCAGAGTGGAGCTGGCTGCCAGCATTGAGCACATCCTTCAAGGACCAGCATGGCCAGGCCCTGGCATGACACCACAAAGCCACTATCCTGGAATTGCAAAGTATCCTGCACTTGGGTGACCTGCTTCCCAAATCAGCCCTGGCATGTTTTCTCCAAGCTCCTCTTCCTTCAGTGGCAATGGAGCCACCAAGGAGGATCAGCAAAGGGGCTGGCTGGGGTTGCTGCTTTGGGTCACTTCTCCCCTCTTCCCATCCCATCTTCCTGTCTCCATTGGGTGTCCAGGGCTTCGCCACCTGATGACAGCAGGAACCACAGACACTCCTGGCACACTTGGCTCATCACACATCAGGCAGGGCCCACTAGGCTCTTCCACCACCACTAAATTTATCCCTGAAGACCCGCTCCCTGGTACAAATCAGTTCCCATCAGCGGGTGATGCTTCACTCCCACCCCTGCAGTTCCCCCACCGACCTCCCCACCTCCTCCTGTAGGACAGGACGTGCCCATGTGGTTGTGCATGGGCTGACTCGGCTGGGAGCAGCTGTGTTCACATGGGACAGCAGTGGGGCCGGACCCCCTGAGGATGCTCCAGCCTGACTACAAGGGAAGAGCTTCAGCCTGGCACCAGGGGGGACCTTGCTGTGTGCCCCACAAGCTGGCCCCGTGCACCACCACAGCATCAGCTCCTTTCCTCGGCTGGGCAGGGTGCTGCAGGGTGTGTGCTGGCAGACCAGGCATGGCTTCGGTGGGTTGGCGCCCTGCTCACACCAAAAAGAGGGGAAAACCAAACACAGGATAATGACCTCCCCACAGGAAGCCCAGCAGGGTCCTGACATCACCTAACACTCCCCCTCATGGAACCATGGAGGGTTTGGGGTGCTAAGGAGGCTGCAAGGAATGCCATGGCGTGTGTTCACATGCCAGAACTGGGAATGACACTGTGAGTTTAAGCCACATCACTCCCTCCCCACCAATGACAGCTGAAAATGGCCAGATGAAGAGCAGGCTCCAGCATCCTTGCTGGATCCACACCCAGAGAAGCCCAGGGAACTTGAAGACTAATTTATCGAGCTTCCAAGACCACAGAAAAAGCTTACTCCTGCAGTATTAAAATCAGAGATATTGCTGACCCTGTGTTTGTCCAGTGAAGAGTCCTGGGAGCTTGAAATCCCAGCCAGCATAGTATGCAATGCTCAGAGCTTGTCCTATTGGAAAGCGCAACTGGAGCTCAGGAGGAAAATGCTCATTGTGAAAGAGTGACCCCAACTGTTGTGATGGAAGGAAACCTCTGCTGCCACTCATAGCCGTGCAATGCCAGACAGCAAGACCTGAAATCTCCGGGGCAAAGCGTGAAACCACTGCGGGGAGACACGAGACAGGAACAGAAGTTACAGGGTCTCACAGGGAACTTGGCTCCCTGTCCTTCTCCAGCAGGAGTTTGCTGCAGGAGGGAGCAAAGCAGGCTGGTGAAAACCTGGTTTGGCATTAAAACATTGAAAAATATATTTGCATCCTAAAAATCCAGCTGGGATTTAAATGCACTGAGCTCTCTGTTTTCATTGCCAGCAGCACCGAGACACAGCACTGTTCCTGGTGTCACCTTCCTGGACTTGGAACCCTCCTGGCCCACACCAACTACCTGTGCCCCTACAGAGCCACAGGAGTTGATATGAACCCCAAAAAGGAGGGGAATACAGTCACTAGTGGGAATGTAGGGGACAGAGGACCAAGGGAGGGACAAAATACCAGGGAATGGATGAGGTGACAAGTGACACTGACGGGGCTGCCTGGAGATGTGGCACAGCAGGAACAGGGTGGCTGTGGGGTGAAGATGAAGCCTGGGTTTGGTCCCAAGGACCCCTGAGCCTGCAGTGCTCCCCTCGGGCTGCAGGGCAGATGGGATCCAACCCCCTCAGCATCACTCTCACACCTGGATTCACTCCATCACAGCCCAGGACACCCTTAGCAACTGACACCAGCCAGGGAAATATGGACCAGCCTGGGAATGCTGCAGAATATAACCCACCAACTGCCTGGAAACCCATCCCACACCTCCCAGAGGCTGAGATCATTGTCCCATGTCCCAAGGACCAATGAAGAGGGCAACCACAGCTTTGGGTTGGAATTTTTTCACCGCCACAAACAGAAATTTCTACAGGAAAAACTCTGTCTGCATCTTGCCATGTTTCCCCACTCTGTTGTTTCTCCCTTTGACTGCCAAGCAATCCCACATCCCTGTCCCAAATAAACTACCTTCCTCACATGCATCCAGCCCTGCTGCAAGAGAGTGACCAGGAAACGCATGGAGAAAACAGCTAGAAGATGGTGGCTGAGCTGAATATCCCATAAAAGCCCCACACGGCCGTTGGTGGAAGTGGGCCTGGCAAGGCTGCACCTCGGGACAAGGACAGGGAACTGCTGCACTCATGTTTCTGGGGCTCTTCCTGCAGGATAACGGCCCCAGCAAGTCCTGGGAGATATCTGGAGGACAAGGGACTCCAAAATACAGCCTTTTTGATCAATTGAAAGGAAAACTTGGCAAATAGTTTTAAAAATGCTTTAACAAAAATGCTGTCAGGGCTAAAAGTGCCACTTTAATAATTCCCAAGCACTCAGAGGTTTTGGTGTTCAGAGGAGGCTCCTCACTTAATAAAAAGAAGGAAAACACTGAAAGGCACATCAGACATTTCAACTGGTCCATAACAACCTGCCCAGCTTCACACAGCACCCAGCGCCCGCTCAGACGGGGGTACAGAGAGGGAGTGATGGCTGAGGAGGGAACAGGGTGAAGGAGGTATTGGGTTACCCACTCATGGGGTGCAATGGTGGGAACACGAGGTCGGGCGGTGAGGGGCTGTGTGCCTGAGCTGGAGGTGTGTTTACCCTGTGCACCCCAGCTCCCCGCAGCGTTC
Source organism: Orthonyx spaldingii (assembly GCA_013397795.1). Lineage (NCBI taxonomy): Eukaryota > Metazoa > Chordata > Aves > Passeriformes > Orthonychidae > Orthonyx > Orthonyx spaldingii. Next base: position 340,103 of record VZTJ01005497.1, read on the forward strand.
CACGCTTCCTTGCCTGAGGCAGCGGAGGCGGCGTGCCGTGCCGGACGCTGCTCTTGGCTCCCGCAGCGGCTCAGCCTCCGCTCCTCGGGCCAGTTCCCACGACCTGCTGCACTTCCTGCCCTGGTGGCTGCAGGATGGCTCCGGGACGTGGTGGCGGAAGCACTGCGATTCGGGTGGAAGGAGAGGCCGAGAGCTGGCCTCAGCCTGGGAACGGCCTCCATGTGGCGTTCCCCACGGCCGTGACACCCGGGGTGGGACCCACTGGCGGCCAGCAACCGCTCTGCCTGCCTCCAGCGGATCTGTGGGATGCCCTGGGAGAGCAGGCCTTGGGAAACTTGGTCCCGAGTGATTTCTGCTCCACGTCCAGCACAAGGCTGCACCCGGAGCAGAGCCATTACATGAGTCTGTAAAATGCCCAGGATTGGCTCCAGCCGAAAACCACTTCCCCTTGCTCCGGACAGGCTGGCTGAAAGGGAGCACTCCGGGAGATAGGTGTCAGTGCTCCTAGCCTTGCAGCAGTTCCCATCCCTTCTTCCAGAGATGTGCAGGACGAGGCAGGGAGCAGCAGTGCTTTCCTGCCCAGGCTGGGCACCAGAGCTCATAGAGGCATCTATCTTAGGTACATTCCACACCTATCCATCACACACACGGCAGGGCAAAGCTATCCAAAAGCTGAATTTGGGAATGTCCTCCATGTACATGTCTTGGGAACCTTTTTATCAGTGTTCCAGAGCACTACAGATGGCAGCTCATGAATCCCTGACTCAGCTGTTTGATGGGCATGTTCTCAAGTTTCTTCTTGTGAAACATTTAGACTTCTGGAGCTTAGGATCACTTGGAGGTTGGAACTGGAGCTCCAGAACAGCAGGCTGCACCTGCACATGGTGACAACATTTACAGCCCAGCCTGCACCTGGTTTGGGTCTCCTGTAGGAGAGAGGTCTCTGGAAATCTAATGTGGGCTCATAAAGACAAAGGCGTTTGGTTTCTCAGGGACTCCTCCTGATGGTCAACTCACCAGGATGAATCCAGCCGGAGTCACCTGCAACTCAAAGGTGTTCCTGTCCCAAATCACAGGCAAAGCCATGCAGAGCCCAGGAAGGCCTTTTCCTGTCTCCCTCTTGTTTCTTTCCTCTCCATTCTTTGAGCAAAGCTGTGTTCAAATAATACTTCTGTGGAAGAAGGAGAACTGCAAGGTAATTGGGATGAAAAGATTTGGCATACAACCATATTCTGAGCTGACAAACACTCACCCTGTTTTCCGCTGCAGTTATAACAATACTGGAAAACTACACTCAGAACACAGCCCTGCCATAAGCCCCCAGGCCCAAGTGGCCGCAGGAGACGGGGCTGCCCAGCAGGCAGAGGAACACAGAATGTCACTGCAGGCACTCACAAACACTCATGGGAGCTCTGAGAATAAAAGATTCTCCTCTCCCACCTCATGGTGGCATAAAACCTTCCCAGCTGTGTTCCCTGCTCCCCAGCAGACACACCCATACTCAGCTTGCTGTGGATATGTGCCAACAACCCTCAAAAGGTTTGCAGTCATCTTTACCAGGTAAAAACCGAGTCATTCATCATCTATCATAACAGGAAACTGCATGAGAAACCCTGATTTTACTTTCTTTGTATCAGTTTGACCCCAGAGTTCCAGGTGATTGAATTTTTGAGCTTTTGAGTCTTCTATAATGGTAGTATAGACCTTTGTCTGTAAAAGAGCTCATGGCATTTTCCTCATTCTTCTCCCAGACTGCCCTTCCTAAATTAAACTTACAGCTCCTCCAGAATCCAAGCTTTTTCTCTCCCTCTGTGTGCCCAAGCAGTGATTTCTTGGAGAGATTCAAACAAATAATGTAATTTTATAAAAGTAAATTAATTTCATCTTAAAAACCCCAAAAACACAGTAACTTTGAATCACAAGGGAAAGGCGTATTTGACAGGTTCGAAATAGGAAAGGATCCTAAATTTTATCAGATGAAGGAATTTAGCATATTGTGGATAAATAAGTGACCTGCATGACTTGGAAAAATATCTGTTAGACCATAAAGCACAAAATTCAAGGAGACAAGCACCTACATACACAGACATCCATAATAAAACTATTCAGAAGATAATTTTAACCATATTTGGGTATTATAAAGGAGCTGATCTCCAGAAAATGAGCAACCTGAGGAATAGCAGTACCCTGGCTTGTGGTTAACACACTGCAGCTGCTGACAGGAGCCGGAAGCCAGAGCAGGGCAGGCAGCTTTGCAGAAAAATTTTCTCCATCAGCCCTTTGCCTCTGCTCACAAATGATGCAGAGGGCTAACACCCAGCCAGCCTCTGCAGGGAGCCCCCAGTGATCTCACTGAGCCTGCAGATTCCTGTGGGGCTGCAAAAACAGGAGCTTTATGAATCCAACTGCACCAGAACAGAAATGTACCCAGCAGACGTCTCACATACACAGAGCCACAGAAGAGAAGAATCCACACAAATGTGGGCGTTTTGCAGGAAGTGCATCCCCAAACCCAGCTGGCAAAATTCATGTTTGCACGTGTGACATGGCAGATGGATTACATCACACTGCCTCAAACCCACCAAGGTGAACGCTACGTGCTCACAATGGTAGAGGCCACCACTGGATGACTGGAGACCTACCCTGTGCCTCACGCTATGGCCTGTAACACCATCCTGGGCCTTGAAAAGCAGGTCCTTTGGAGGCATGGTACCCCTGAGAGGATTGAATTTGACAACAGGATTCACTTCAAGAACAGCCTTATAAACACCAGGGCTAGAGAACATGGCATAGAGTGGGTGTACCACGTTCCTTATCATGCACCAGCTGCTGGGGAAGTTGAACGGTGCAATGGCCTGCTTAAAACCACTTTGAAGGTGATGCCAAGATGATTTTTGCTTTTTTCTTTTATATACTTTTTACACAGTTCTATGTGTTCACAAGTATTAGCATGCATACTTGTAATTCTTTAAGTCTGATAACTTAGTATAGTTCCAACGTCCAGTAGAGCCAGGAGACCAAACATTCTACTGTCTTGAGGAGCCAAGGTCCCCTAGTAGAACATATTCTGTAAACTAAAGGTTAGCCCACCCAAGTCACCTTATTGGGCCCCCTTGTTAGATATGCTAATGTGTAAGGTCTATAAATTGTATATATGATTTACGGTGGGGGATGCTTTGCGACATGGTCCACCTTGGCAAAGTGATGCATCGAATAGGATCCTATTAAAATACCGAGGTAAACGACCCCAACCCTTTAACCGTGTCTGGTTTTCATTTCCTAAGACAAGAGAAAGGCATCAGAGGCACTGGGCAGGGGGACTTTCAGAAATTGGGAGATGCATTTAGTGAAGGCAGTCTGGTTAGTTAACACCCGAGGCTCCACTAATCGAGCAGGCCCTGCCCAATCTAAGCCCATGCAGACAACAGATGGGGAGAAAGTTCCAGTAGTGCATGTCAGGGGCCTGTTAGGGAAAACTGTTTGGGTCAATTCTGCCTTCAGCAAAAGCAAACCCATCCGTGGGGCTGTCTTTGCTCAGGGACCTGGTTGCACCTGGTGGGTGATGCAAAAGGATGGAGAGACAATGCATACCTCAAGGGGACCTTGTTTTAGGGTGAACTGCCCATGACACTGTGCTTGTATCCATATCTGCATGTATATTTGTATATAATTAGGGTAATGCATGTATGTATATAGTTATACATATGTGTGTTTTCAGTTGAGATGTATTAATTTAGGTATTAATCAAATTGCATGGGATAAGGGGAGGAATTGGGGAGGGTTTATTATCCGATACCGTTTTGGGGGGTATTTTTGATCTGTTTTGTCTGTGCTCCGGGGTGGCTCCTGTCCCAACCTCACCCGCCACCTTCCGTGGCCCCGAAACTATCGCGATGAGTGGAAGCCAAGCCGAGGTTTCCGGAGGGAGTTGGGGGCAGGGTGAGGGGCAGCCCGTTCCTCCCGGCGCGGGCGGTTCAGCTGTACCCCGCGGCAGCACTGTCACTGGGCTCGCTGCTTCGCTTTTCTGCCGCTCTGCTGCGGGCAGCCCAGAGCCGGTGCGTGCCGTGCCAGGACCGGGACCACGCACCCGGGACCAGCCACGGGGGGTGCCCCCCCATAGCCGGGACCAGACAGCGCCGGTGAGAGAGCCCAGGGATCTCCCTCTCGCTTTGCCGCGCTCACAGCCCTGCCTCTTCTGCGGCTCCGGGGTTTTTGCTATACCATAGCTGTTTCACCCCTGCTTGCTGGGAAGCCACGCGGTCCAGCTCCAGCTGCGCTGTTTCTGCTGCCTCTTGCTTGCTGCCCCTGGGGGAGCACGCCCTGCCGGTCCAGCTGACTGCTCCCGAGGTTCCTGCTACAGCTCCTGGGGCGGTCCAGAGCGGGCCCCAGGACCGGCTGTCCCTGTGAGTTGTCAGACAAACCCCGGGCTCTCCATCCCTCCCTGCTGGCCTGCCCGCCATCCCCGTGTGGGGAGAGACGGCCGGACCCGCGCCACAGCGCCCCCTGCAGGCACGGGGGAGTCACCGCACCTGCTGTGCCCCCCGGGAGCCGCAGCGCCCCTGCCGGCTGTGACCGGAACTGCACCCAGGGGAAGGTGCCTGACAGCCGAGAGAAGGCTGCGCTGCCTTCTGGCTCTGCTTGGTGTTGCTGCCTTTGTGGCTGGTTGGTTGCCTTGTTATACATACACAGATATACTAGTAAAGAACTGTGATTCCTTTTCCCATATCTCTGCCTGAAGACCCCTTAATTTCAAAGTTACAGTAATTCGGAAGGAAGGGAGTCATATTTTCCATTCCAAGGGTGGCTCCTGCCTTCCTTAGCAGACACCTGTCTTTCAAACCAAAACAATGGGAGAGAGGCATGAGCATGTTCTAGAAATATCTGGATCTCAGAATGAGTCCTCTGAGTGATCCAGTGCAGTGAAACAGGCCTGGACACATTATTATGGGGGTGTAGAATTGAGAAAAACAAAATTATTAAAGCAAAAGGAGGTGCTTTGCCTGGACAGGTCCTCGAGCTTCTTGGCTCTTTGTTTCCAACGGCTTCACCGCCAGCACAAGAGGTGTCAGCAGACAGGAGCTCTGCAGCTGGGGATGAATCCTCAGCCCTGAACCAATGGCGATGCCTTACAACATCCCTAAAACTTGACACGAGTCCCTCTGGAGGATGGGACCAACCCCCTGTGTCGGATCCATGGGACTTACTCCTTGGCTCAGTCAGCTTAAATCGAACAGGTGGGGAGAGTGAGGGTTAGGGTGCTGCTGGTGTCACCTCACCAGGGAGCACCCTCTGCTCAGGGAGCTTTGGGGCAGCACTTCAAGGATTTCAGATCTGCAGGGACTCCAGATTTCCAGATTTGGGATTTCTAAGATTTCCTATTTTACTGTACAGCCATAGGTTAAGATGAACGATACAAAACAAACTCCCCCAAGACACAGTTCTGAGTTCTTGCCATGTGAAATTTCTAAGAAGCCTCACTCAGGTACTGTGAATGCCATGGGCAGACACAAGGCTTTAATGTTTTTACTGTCCTCACAGTGTTCAGTCGACTTGTGGTCTTAAAAATGCAACTCCAAGAGGCCTTTTGGATTTTTGGCTGGAGTAGCAGTGGATCGTCACCATGTACGAACACAGCATTCAGTCTTTTCCACAACTCCACCTCTGTTCAGGGGAACATTTCCCAAAGTACTGACCACAGAAAACTAGCTTTTGTGCAAGTCTCAGTGCACAGAGGCAGCACACAGGCCCCCTTTTGGCTAAGTTCAGGCAGCTCCATCAGAAACACCTCCAGCTCCATCCATCCCACCTTCACACAGCGCCTACAAGGAGCCAAGACAAGACCTCTTTTTCCCCAGGGACAAGCAGGAGAGCTGCTGTTCCCAGTTTACATGTGGATGACTACAAAGAGGTGAACAATGCCTGCCATGCCAGTATGGAATGAACAGGGTGCAAGAATGCACCAGGAAAGACGAGCTCATTGTAAAATAATTGAAAGAGCTTTTAAAGGAATCAATACAAAGCCCTGGCTGGATTCAGATGTGCAAACGCCAGCAGCAGGGCACCTCCCCACCACCCAAGGGCTTTCCTGTATGCTCCTCTTTATCAACTTGTCCTTGATTTTATCCCTTTTTTGTCTCTGTGCCACCCACCAGACCCTGCATTGAGTATCCTGGAGTGTGTCCTGCTCTACAAGCAGTCAAGGAAAAGAGTGTTGGGCACAGACCAACAGGGATGATGCAGAGAAGCTACAGGCAGTGAAAACAGGGGCAGGGAATCACCGAAGTATTTATTTTGGCCAAGGAGGAAGTGATCTCCAGACCGAACCCCAGCTCCCAGAGATACTTCTCACTGCCAGCTCGGCTGATGCGGTCCAGAGCCGGGAGCTGCATGCCTGAATGTCGCATCTACATGTTCCTGGCTTGCTGGAGGCTCTGTACACCATGGATTACTTTCTCCATCACACCCCATTCCCAGGTTCTGTTGCACCAGATCACCACAGGTGGAGGAACTGCCTTTTTTTTCCCAGCTTCTGCCAGTAAAATCTCTCTGCCTCTTCAGGGCAACCCATCCCGACACTCAGTGCTTGGAGGGATAGTCAGGGACTTGCTCTGGCGTGTCTTCCGCAACGCCATCTCACCATCCCAGCAGAGCCCTCTCCAAAGGCAGTGACGCTGGCACACAACATCCTTCTGGAGCACAGGGCTCATCAATGACCCAAGTTCGTGACAGACCCCTCTCATGGTGGGCCACCATGCCACATCACCAGCTCATCCCCCTGAAACCATCCAGCTCCTCAGCCCACCCCAACACCACCCAAATTCAGGCTGCATGGGAACACCTTTGCTTGGTGCTGATGCACATCCCACTGGCATGAGGAGGGACAAGGCCTCCTCAGAGCACAGCAGTGGGAACTCATCCCTTGTCATGATTTCTGTGTTTTCTTCTGCCCATTCCCTGGTTCCAGGCCTCGATACCAGTTATCGCCATTCTCGGAAACAAGATGTTCCCTGACCTCCTTTTCCCTCATCACTTATTCACACCAAGCAGGTTTCAGCTCAGCTCATGCATGAACTCCGCGCTGGCACCGCTTAATGGCTAAAAAACGAATTCTGACAAAGCTCATTAAAAAAGAAAGCCACTGATGTCAGCAACATGCCTTAAATCTGACCCTCAACTCCAGACAGGTCTGTCAAGGAATCAAGTCATCCTGCTGGAAATATAAAGGGAGAGCAGAAAACTATCAGCATGGTTTGGAAGGAACCTCATTTGTTGTTACAGATGTGAAGCAGATCGAAGACACAGCTGAGTGACACCAACCAATTGGACCATTCAAACAATTAAAACCCACCTTGCAGATGGGCACTCAAGACACAATCCCAGATGCACAGATGGGCCAGCTTTAGGGAATTTATGCACAGCTCACCTCAAAACACAGGGAGCCAAAATCCCAGGAATGCTCCTGGTGCTGTTGTGGTTGTAATAGACACAGACATGCCAGCACAGGAAGACTGAGCTGGCAGAAGGGCTAGGACTGAGGTATGAAAACAAAATTCCCTGGCAGGGTTCACTGTTGTGTTTTCCTTAGGAAAACAAGATCCTCATGTTAAAAGAAAAAAAAAATGCAGTCGCAGAAGGGGGATGAAAAGTCACTGTTGAAAACTTAATTACATCCCCAGATACGTGTCTAGCCCTAGAAAGTTCTGAATGACATATTTCTAATAATGTTTTTAAACAACTACAGGGTATTAATTACACTTAAAGCTACCAACTCTTTTCTCTCTTTGTCTGGAAACCTTTGGAAGTGTTTTCCATTAGGCAACACTTTTGAGCACAGCCAGCTGTGCAGTGCTGCTGCAGGTACCGAGGCATTGTCTGTGTGATGTGATGCCCATGACACACCCCAGCGCTGCCCGTACTCTGCTGCACGGGGAGGCTGCAGTGGAGGGACACGAGCAGTACTCCCTGGGGGAACAGATACAGGGAAAGGCTGCACCCCACCGCTTCCCTGGTACAATCCCCTCTGCAGCAGGGCTGTTTCCCTTATCTGAGTGGTTGCTGTGACTGCACGGCCACAGAGCTGCTGTGCTGGTGAACTCACTCCTGCCGCTTTCTCACACACAGGCAGAGCTCGGACTGCGGCCAAGGAAGAGCACGGAGCAAATGTTGGAGAGACAGTCTGTCCTGCAGGGACCCCACTGGGCAGTGTCTCTACTGTCAGCCCTGTGTATGAGAAGGCTGTGACCGAGCGATCTCGCCTTGGCCTCGCCTCTCTCCCATCTAGGAGCTTCCGTCCCAGCAGGCAGCTCCAAGAGGCTGGAACCTCACCAACTCCAGGCACAGAGGGGCTCTGAGTCTCCGTTCCCTAGCTGGAGAAAAATGGATCATTTCTTTCCATAGTTTGTCCTCATGGAAAGTATTTTTAAGAGCCACATTTAATCACAATAATTAAGGAGATGCTCAATTAGTGTTTGCAAGCTTCTAAAACAGAGAGGGTGCAGATTGCATCAGTTTTGCATCTAGAATTTGGGATAGTCAACCCCAGAACCCAGCAGAGAGTAAAGCTATTTGGAGGTGCCCATCCTTCATCAGACTGACTGTAACAAAAAGAAACTGTCCAAAAATATGATGCAACAGCATTTCTCACTGCCGAAATCCTGGGCAGGACAATAAAACCCAGGGACCGCAGGAAGGCCCTGCAGTACAGAGAGAATGGAACGGTGCAGGACCTTCAGGGCAGGGAAAGAGAGAGCCAGGAGCACTGCGGGCAATGTGGCCAGGTGACAGTGACAAGGGAGAGGACAGGCAGGACCTGAGTCCAAGCAAAGTGTTTTTTAGTCTGTGAAATACTTGCCTGCCCAGGGGCATGGGAGCCCAGGGGCAGCACAGAGCTGCCACAGCCTGGCCATGCCCAGAATATCCCACAGCAGCTCTGTGCAGGGAACAGCCTCGCATGGCCAAGAATGGCAAATAAAGAACCTGCTGGACTCTGCTGGCACCAGCACCACACCAACAGTGACCCCACAGCCTGGCTGTCAGGCACAGCCTCATGTGGCAGCTTTGTCACCCCAAAACTGTGGTGCAAGAGCACATCTCGATGCCAAACCCCAGGCAGAGCAGGAATGATGAGCCAGCTCCCAGCAGGGTTCTTGGTGTTCCCTCCTCTGCACTCGGGGGACACTGAGGCACAGAGCAAGTGACATGACGGGTGATCCCAGGGTTTGGCACCGAGACAGGGCTAGGTCTCAAAGGCAATGCCCCTCTTTGGCCTCCATCTCCATGGCTTGTCAGGACACCCCTCAGTGCAGCCAGCACCCTCCCCAAAAGGGGCTCATGACCACAGGCCCCCAAACCAGCAGTGGCAAAGCACTGGAGAGCTGTAAGCACCACCAGACACCTTGTGCTTCACACACTCTCCTCAGCACAGATGGGGACACAGAGTGACACGCAATAAAAAATAAAAACCCTTCCCAGGGGGATCCAAAAATAATACTATGTACATTCCAGCTTCCTGAACAACAATCGCCTGAGAAGCCGGCACTGTGGGAAAGTCTCAGTTTGCTTTTCCTGGGCATTATAAATAGAATCAGGGCTACAAGCAGGGCTAGAAATGCAGAGGAAAGGGGAAAAGGCCATTTAATGGACTCTGTTTGAATTCAGCCCCTGACTGATGTCCAGCTTTCTGCAGAACAGCTGGTCCCTTCCTGCCGAACGAGGCACAGTGCTGCTGCACTGGGAACCAGGAAGCCCCAGCCCAGGGCTGCTTGTCAGAACCTGAGCCTACTGGGGCATCGCACCTCGGGCTGCCACAGGTGTCACTCAGGAGCCTGCACTGTCAGTCAGAAGCTGCCTGTACCATGCCCAGGCATGAGACCAGGTGGGTCAGTGTGAGATTCCACAGGACTCCAACCCTGGGGGCTGGCATCCACAGGGACTCCAGAGCTTCTCTTCCAGAGAGCGGCTCAGTCCCTGGCCCCATGTGAAGGCTCAGCACCTATCAAGCTCTCTGCAGGACTGAACCCCACAAGTTCTTCAATCTGCCTGGTTCTCCACGAGCCTCATCTTTGGCTGTGTGACTGCTTTCCTCTTATGGACACATTGCTCACCAAAAGCCCCTGCAGAACCCTGCTGTGGACAGCTCCACATTCTGTTAACCATGTGTTCATTCCTTACTCTGGCTCCTACTTACCTGGGTTATGAGCCTGTTGTATCCCAGGCCACATTTTATGTACCAGCAACATACTTTAAGAAGGATATAGAATCATCGTGTCATGGGATGGTTTGGGTTGGAACGGACTTTAAATCCTATCTAGTTGCAAACCCTCTGCCATGGGCAGGGACACCTTCCACTGTTCCAGGTTGCTCTAAGCCCCGTCCAACCTGGCCTTGCACACTTCAAGGGATGGGGCAGCCACAGCTGCTCTAGGCAACCTGTGCCAGGGCCTCACCACCCTCACAGGGAGGAATCTCTTACCTCTGCACCAGTGGCTTCTTTGTGGCTCCACCAGTGCTTATCAGCTCATTCCTCAGCCTCAGCCCTGTTCCCAAACCTCTTCTCCCACCACCTCTGCCCTGTTCCTGCCTGGGCCTTGTCACTTCCCACAGCCCAGGCCACCGGCCTGAGGATACCTGAGCCCTGCCCCACAGGGTGTGGTGCAAGAAGCAGGAGCCCAAGAAGAACTGGGAGCCTGAGGGGAGGACCGGGAGCCCGTGGGGAGAACCGAAGCCCAGGAGAGCCTGAGGAGAGAAGCAGGAGCCCGCGGGGAAAACCAGGACCCTGGAGATAAACAGGAGCCCGGGGAGAGCCGGGAGCCTCAGGGGAGAAGGAGGAGCCTGAGGGGAAAGCTGGGACCCTGGGGAGAACCAGAGCATGGGGCGAACTGGGAGCCTGAGGGGATAAGCAGGATCCGTGGATAACCGGGACCCCGTGGATAACCGGGATCCGTGGATAACCGGGACCCTGAGGGGATAACCGGGACCCGAGGATAACCGGGACCCTGAGGGGATAACCGGGACCCGTGGATAACCGGGGGCCCGCGGAGCGCCGCGGGTCTCAGGCGCGTTCCCCTCACCTNCGCGCGCGGGCCCGCGGGGTCAGTCCGAGCGCGGCGCCGAGCGGAGCGGAGCGGGGAGTGCAGGGGACAGCCGGGCACTAGCAGCGGCCGCAGTCGCACCGGAGCGAGCCCAGGATGATAAACACCCAGGACAGGTGCGCGGCGCGCTCTCCGCCTTCCCTCGCTCCTGAGCGCGGCGGCGGCGGGCGGGCCCGAGGCGCGGGCGGACGCTGAGGCGGCGGGGAGGCCGCGGGACGTGGAGAGGCCGCTCCACCTTCCCCCGCTTAAAATCCCCATCCAGGCATCGCTTCCCCACGGAGGAACCCCCCGGGGGTGGGTCTAGGCTCGCCGGGGCCTGAGCGCTTCTCGCTGAAGCGGCCCTCGCCGCGGCGGGGTCCGAGCGCTCCCTCCCCGCACCTCCCGCACCTCTCTCTGCCGGGAGGAAGATGGCTTTTCCAGGCAGGTTGGGTGTCAGTAGGCACAAACTTGCAGGATCTGTGTATTTTTCTTAGCTGACCGATTTATCTCGTGTGTCTATGCCTTGTTTAGAGTCCCCAGAGTGTCATTTCCTGCCCCTTTGTCGCCGATAAGAGCCCAGAGGATGCGTATGAAGCAGCCTCGGTTCTTGGTCGTTGTCTGTGTGGGAGATGCTTGAGCTGTGCTGTGTTTATCAGATAGTTATTTACAATTTACTCTTCAAATCGGTTTCCTGGATATGTGTCTAGCTATCGTTATTGTTGTTATTGTTATTATTATTATTAAAATGCAGCTGCATCTCCAGAGCCTGTTTGGGGAAGGGGCAGAAAACAAACAAAACAGTCATTTTTCTAATGTCAAGGGAGCTCTGTGGATCCTTCCATCTGGTCTAAGTGTTCAAAACAAATAAAACCCCCAAAACACAAGGAAATGTGCCGATTTCAGCCCCTGATGTGCNTGGATAACCGGGGGCCCGCGGAGCGCCGCGGGTCTCAGGCGCGTTCCCCTCACCTCCGCAGGGGCGCAGGAAGCGCGCACGCCCCCTTAGAGACGTCACGGGCGAGGCGGGGGCGGGGCCGGG
>VZTJ01005497.1:352451-430999 GCA_013397795.1 Orthonyx spaldingii
AGGCGCGGGCGGACGCTGAGGCGGCGGGGAGGCCGCGGGACGTGGAGAGGCCGCTCCACCTTCCCCCGCTTAAAATCCCCATCCAGGCATCGCTTCCCCACGGAGGAACCCCCCGGGGGTGGGTCTAGGCTCGCCGGGGCCTGAGCGCTTCTCGCTGAAGCGGCCCTCGCCGCGGCGGGGTCCGAGCGCTCCCTCCCCGCACCTCCCGCACCTCTCTCTGCCGGGAGGAAGATGGCTTTTCCAGGCAGGTTGGGTGTCAGTAGGCACAAACTTGCAGGATCTGTGTATTTTTCTTAGCTGACCGATTTATCTCGTGTGTCTATGCCTTGTTTAGAGTCCCCAGAGTGTCATTTCCTGCCCCTTTGTCGCCGATAAGAGCCCAGAGGATGCGTATGAAGCAGCCTCGGTTCTTGGTCGTTGTCTGTGTGGGAGATGCTTGAGCTGTGCTGTGTTTATCAGATAGTTATTTACAATTTACTCTTCAAATCGGTTTCCTGGATATGTGTCTAGCTATCGTTATTGTTGTTATTGTTATTATTATTATTAAAATGCAGCTGCATCTCCAGAGCCTGTTTGGGGAAGGGGCAGAAAACAAACAAAACAGTCATTTTTCTAATGTCAAGGGAGCTCTGTGGATCCTTCCATCTGGTCTAAGTGTTCAAAACAAATAAAACCCCCAAAACACAAGGAAATGTGCCGATTTCAGCCCCTGATGTGCTGGTGGTGGTCTCAGCTTAAGAGCAGCTGTGATGGGGTTCTGAATTTGCCGAGCTGCCCTTTGCCCTTCCCAGGGACAGGGCACGGGGTTGGGATCGCTGGGAGCTTAGTGAGTTAAAATTACACCCGCAGGATAAGAGCGTAACGTCGGCTTCCAGCTCCCCTTTCGGGCAGGGCTCAGCCGAGCAGCTTTTACTGAGGAGTTTCTCCAGGGAAAGACCTTGGTGATCTAAATGCAGCTTAATTTCAACCAAGCTGCACGAAAGCAGCTTCTCCAAGGAGGAGATGTCAGAAGGGAGCACAAGCCTAACTTTTAAGCTATAAACAGGCCTCAGGGAGAGTTGCCGTTTGTGCAAGGATGCATGAAGGGATCAGATGTTGTCAGGTATTTGCATGGATTTTTTCCCAGGGAGCTGAAGCACAGCTGGAGAAAGCAAAAGTCCTTTTAATCTGTGCCCCACACATACTCTCTTCCCTGAGGGTGCTGCTCTCAGAACCCTGCTCCTGGGGGGATAGTGGTGGCATGCAGGGACCCTCATTCTGGGGGGAATAGTGGAGGTGTGCAGATTTGGGCCAGGGACGTGCAGGCAGCAGCTGAGGGGAGCTGGTGTTTTGACTTCTGCATGTGCCAGAGGAAGTGAAACTGGGAAGTGTCTTGGGCTGCTTTGCATGAAAACTGCCTCTCTGTTTAATTTTTTTTTTCCCACAACTCCAGTTCATTATCCAGCTTCTCGATGCAGTGGCTGCAAGTTGGAAAGAGCTATCAATAGTACATTGTTGGCTGAAGGGTAGAGGGAGGAGGGAAGGGAATAACAAAGCTGCCAACAGCTTTCTGGGGGTGGGGACGGCACAAAGTGCTTTGTCATCCTCTCGGACATCCACTACTACTGGACACACACTGGCCCATTGATAGCCCCAGGCACACCAGGGAGAACAGAACGCCGGTTTTACCCCCGCACATCTCCTGGTGTATTTAAACTGCCTTTTCTCCAAGAGGTCTCTGCTCTAGCACATGGGAACGCTGCTCCAGAGCCCTGTCTATCGAACCTGGGGAGGGAGTGTGTGTAAGAAAGAATATCAGTGTTTCCTGTAGAAAGATGGTTTTGATGGTAGGTGGTAAACAGAGATCTGTGCTGAATTCTGCCTTATGCGTTTGTGAGTTATGTTTTTGGCACTCAGAAATGCCAGATTTTAGTAGTTTGTTTGCAGCTGGCACAGGCAAGGTACAAGGCCAAGTTGGATGGGGTAGTGGAAGGTATCTCTGCTTATGGCAGAGGGTGGAACTGGATGGGCTTTAAATTCACTCCCAGCCCAAACCAGTCTGATTCCATGTTTCTAGGCATGTCAGGTGGTTCTGACAGTGCAGATCTGTACTTGGTGTTTGGATACTTAAGCCTATTTGCCTCGTGGAGAGGGATTAGAGTGGATAAACACTGCATTGGGAACAGCTCAAGTGAGAAGTTTCAGGACCGACAGTGAGTTGTTGGTACAGGTGCAGAATTTATCCACTTTAGCCTCATTCCTCGCTCCGTGCTCATGAAAACCCTCCCTCACCCCATTGTTTTGGTGGTGCTTCCATAGCTTTGTGCTGGCGTGTTTCGTAATGGGAGCACTGGGGAAGGACTGGTTTCCCTGCATGGCTTTTGCAGGCTGTGCTAGAGGAACATTGCTGAGCCTCAACACAGAGCTTTTGTGGAACCAAGGCTCCAGAAGTAAAATAATTTGCTTTGATGAGCTTCCTAAAAGCCACAGCAAGTATTAAAGCCTGTGTCCAAAGCGATCCTGGAAGACCGTGTGTAGGACTTCCAAACCAACTTGGAAACTGCATGGGAAATGTGTTTTCTTGCTGTTCAGAGTAGCTCTATGGGGTGAACTTGTAATTTTTGGGGTTGGGGTGGAGGGTGCTTGCATGACACTTCATGTGTGTGAAAACATTGCTGTGGACATTGTGGAGCATGTTGAAGGCATCTGAAGAACCAACCCTTTCACTCCTCCTGGGTTTGAAAATGTGAAACTTAAGCCTTCTCCTCCTGGGCCCTGTTGATCTATTTGTAGATATTTGTCTCTAGAAAATGTGTGCTCATCTGGTCATGTGTTCCCAGCCATCTGCTCCTGGCAGCCTTCCAGGCCTCCCTTATTAGCATGAGGTTGCTCAGCACTCTCTCTGGGTTCCTGGCTCTAGCCCCTTCTCCGTTCCTACCAAAACACGCAGGGTTCTGGTGCCACTGGGGCAGTGGGTGGATTCAATGTTGCCATCTGGGTGCTGTGGCACAGCAGGATACAAATTATTTGGGGGCTTGAGAAGCTGGAGCCTCTGAAACAGGATCCTTGCTAATGTAACCTGGTGTTCTCTCTCTTCTTCTTGCAGTAGTATTTTACCTTTGAGTAACTGTCCCCAGCTGCAGTGCTGCAGGCACATCGTTCCAGGGCCTCTGTGGTGCTCCTGATGCCCCTCACCCACTGTCGAAGATCCCCGGTGGGCGAGGGGGTGGCAGGGATCCTTCTCTTTCAGCTCTGATATATAAGGTGAGAAAGATTTAATTAACATTGATCTGTACCTGTGTTACAGCTGTGTTCAGTTCCTTTCGCAGTCTGAAGGGAATAAATGCAAAGAACTCCAAGATAATAACTGGGAGAACAGGTAATTTTTCAGGGACTGAGCTGCCAGCAGGTCTCTCCTGCTTAAGTATCACCTATTTATTAAGAAATGAGAGACCATTGTGCAGCAGATCATTCACCAGCCTATCCCCAGGGGCCTGCTGCAGCTATTGTATGCAGAGCCGGCATTATCAAAACATGAAGGGGCTCCTGAAATGTCTGGCAGAGAGGAAGCAGGAAGCAGAAAGGTGAAATGCAGTGAGGGAAGGGTTGATAAGCTCCTTCCTGTGCCCTGGTCCGGACGGTGAAGCTGTCAGGGCCTGAGAACTACCTGAACTGAGGTGCAGATGGGAGAGGCAGCCATCCAGCTCCCAGACATGGGTGTTTCTAAAACATGAGCACAGGCAGAGCAAGATCAGGAAGGGTTTGTGTCTGCAGACCTGCAGCTCTCTCATTCTGTGTTCCTCTTCATTCCATGGGACCTTTCCTTTTGAATGAGGAGCCCTGGCTGCTCCTTCCTGTAGAGTAATTGGCACTTGTGTGACTTGGCTCACATGTGTCTCCTTTCTGGGACAAGGGCTGCTGTTCCATTTAGATGAGGCAGCTTGAATTTATGCTCACCTTGCAAATTTGGCTGTTGAGCCAGGGGCGTTGTCATAGGTGTTAGACCTGATTTTTAATTAACCCGTGGGCAGCATGCAGACATTAGGTGATGAAAAGATACAGACCCTTTTGGGCCACAGCTCCCAGAGCCTCCTCTTGATGTTCCTGAGAGAATCACAGACCTTGTGGTTGCTTTCACGGTTTCCTTTGGTGAATTTTCAGCACTTTCCTCACCCGCTTCCCTTGCAAACTGTCAACCTCTGAGCCTCCAGTGACAAGGTCCCATCAGTTTAATGCTTGAGGTGAATTGTCAGAGATGTTTGGGGAGTACAAACTCCACAGAAGCAGCACAATGTCCTTCCTGTCACAGAAAGAAGGTACAAAAAATAGCTTCAAGAGGGCTCAGCACAAATAATGAATTCCCTCTGCGTGAGAAATGGGACCATGCAGCTGGAATTCCTGCCAGCCAGCTTTGCCAAGCCTCGTGTGTGCACCAGGCAAAGCCCAGAGGCAGAAAGTGGGCTCAGCATGGAGGAGGAAGGTGGAAGGAATCATGGTTTGGAGACTTTGGAGTGCTTGATTCCAGTACGGCCTTGAACTTGCACAGATTTTGGCAGTGGTGTGTAGGCCGGGGGGATATCATCCACATAGCTGCATCCCAGAAATATGGATGGAATTCTTCCTGGATTTATTGCTTGACAAAACTAGCAGGATCTGTCAGAAAAACAGCCCATTCTATGACAAAGAATCACAGAATCATTTGGGTTGGAAAAACTCTCTAAGGTGGTTGAGTCCAGCTGTTCTGCCAGCACTGCCATGTTCACCACTAGCCCATGTCCCCAAGTGCCAAATCCACAGGGCTTTTAAATCCCTCCAGAGATGGTGACTCCAACACTTCTACGGGCAGCCTGTGCCAGGGCTGGACAGTCCTTTTGGTGAAAACATTTTCCCTAATATCCAACCTCCCCTGGCCTGGAAATGGTTGAGGTCATTTCCTCTCATCCCATCCCCTGTTCCCTGGGAGCAGAGCACATCTCCTACCTGGCTGCACCCTCCTGTCAGGGAGTTGTAGAAAGCAGGAAGGTTCCCCCATGAACCTTCTTTCCTCCAGGCTGAGCCCCCCACCAGCTGCTCCTCGTCAGACTTGTGTTCCAGACCCTTCCCCAACTCTACTCACTTCTTTGGACATGCTCCAGCCCCTCAATGTCTGTCCTGGAATGAGCGGCCCAGAACTGACCCCAGGATTTGAGATGTGTCAGACCTTAGAGGGATTACAGGGCTCTGTCTGGCCCCTCGGTCGCCCACTCAGTCTGGCAGTGCTGTAGTTACAGCAGCTGAGCTTTTCAGCCAGCAACTACTAGCATGACCTGGAAAGGCATCTGGATCCAAAAGCTTAAGTCCATTTTCCAGCTGAATCAGCTGTTCCAGTCCAAAGGATGACCTTTCTGAACAGCCTGCCTCTGCCGGTGCGTGCAGCACTCAGATACATCACTGCTATAAACTGGGGCTCCCTATAAGTGTTGGCATTTTTGTGTTAAGAGACTGAAAGCTCAGCCTTCCATCCAGGGAGCTTTGCTGGAGCTGAGAATGCCACAGCAAGTGGTGCGGGTGCTGCGCAACTGAGATGTGCCCTGGCTGGCAGACTTGGCAAGAGCCTGCAGGTGTAGCACATGCCTGCAGCGGGTGCTTCCATGGCTTTCTCCAGCCACTTGGCCGGGGTGGATCACAACATCCTTCCTTCTGACCCTGCCAACATGCCAGGGCCTCCCCCCATCCTTCCTGGGGCATCTGAGGAGCGGTGCAGGGCTGGAAAATCTTGTGCTTGATGAATTGGAACCAAGTGGAAGTTGGTCCTTGCGGCTTTGCATTGCTGAAATGGAGCTGGAGGGCTGGGGAGCCAGGGTTTGGGCAGCTGGGTAAAATTCAGTCTGGTGGCAGGGGGTTTTGTCCACAGGAACATGGCAGGGGATTTTGTGTGGGGATTTTTCTAGGCTGAACTAAAACTGCATTCTTGTTGTGTACACAGGATTTGCTTTGAGCAACTTCCAAAGAATTTTGGGCTGCTGCTGCTGCTGTTTCACAGGAGCAGCCCGCAGAGCCCTTCTCTTCCCCAGCATCTCTGTTTGGATGCCCAGAAATAAAGTGTCAGCTGCCCCAGCCAGGCTGTGCAAATGTAATTCCCACTGAACCAGTAGAACTGGTTCTGTTAATCCCTGTGGTCGTGCTGCCTTTGGCTTCTGGACTGTCACAGGGGTATTTCAGTGGAACAACCTGGGTTTACACTACTGGACATAACTTCTGGTGACAATGAAGTTCTGAACCAAATGGCTCAGAATGCTTTTCTCTTCCTATGGCAGTGCCAGTCCTCCCACCCAAAGGCACACCTTCCACGTGTCAACCCCAGTCCGCTTTCCTTACTTTCCTCACATGGTTTTAGTTTTGTGAGCATGGGAAAAGCATGATCTGTGAGCTTTTCTGAAGAGAAGGATGTTTTCTGGAACAGAAACACTTTCTGCACTGAAACAACGGTAAAAGCTGCTATAAGGTCACTGCTGAAGGATATGTACATAAGCCCTTTGGATCTGTTTTTTTAAAGTACCTCTGTACTCAGCCTTGCCTCTCTCTGCTGGCTCCATCACAGCCACAGCCTGACCTCACTGGAGCAGCTCTCAGTGCATTTTTTGATGCACTCAGCCATTCAGACTTCCTTCAAACTCAATGAACAAACTTATTTCCTATAGGATATGTATTCTGGTGAAGTGTAAACTTGTTTTTCAGCTCAGCTTTGTGGGCTTTCAATGAATGCCAGCTTCCTCTGCTCTGCTTTCCCAGGCCAAGCAGCTCCCAATTTGCACATGGTGTTACTTTGTCACCAATGTGAATGTCCTCTGTGGCTTCTCTGTCATACAATAGTCAAACCAAGGGGCATCTATTTTAAGACACTAGGTAACAGGAATTAAAGCACTGGGACAGTGGCTTGAGGAGCCTGGAAAGCTTTGTAAGGAGCTACTGAATTAATCAACGTGTTAAAATAAAATACCCGGAGGCTGCACAGCTGCTCACCCAATGACCCAGTGGAGCGAACCACTGCCCATCCACCCACCTGCTGAGAAGGGGGGACACATGGCTCTCCAGGTGCTCTCATGACCTCAGGTATCTGCTTTACTTCTGCCCGTCAAAGCTGTGCAGGTGTCTGTGGATGTGAGGGACAGGGACACACGAGCTGTCACCAAGCTTCACTGCAGTAACAGCATTAACTCAGGGCTCTTTGCACTGAAACATTACTGGGCAAGCCGAGTGCCTGCAGGAATTGTCTGAAGGAATAGAGCTTTAACCACAGAATTGTTTTCTAGGAACTGCTGAGCTGATCCCAAGCGATCTGCATGCTTGGCATTCTCATGGGGGCAGGACTGGGGAGGGACATGTGTGTTTGTGGTTTCTGAAGAAGGCCTCCTCACAAGCTTCAGATCTGCTCTGGAATCTCCCTGCGTTCTGTTTTCCTCCCTTACACCAGGAGGCAAACCATTGGTTATAAAATCTGGGAAAGCAATTAGTGGTCACTCCTGGAATAGAAAGGCTGTGTTGGGGATGGGAGAGGCACTGAAACTGGTTGGGCTGCAGCAGCAGAAGCTCTGCCAGTGTGTTGGGTCCAGTTGTGTTCTTGGAAGGGCAGTTCATGAGCCACCACCAGATGTGGCTGGAGCTTGCAGTGAGGGAGTGGAGCCTTCTACTCAGAAATTTAATATTATGTCAATATGTAAAACTACATTCCTTTAACCGGAAAACACGACTGGAAATCACTCTGAGGGCTGAGAACTGTGTGATGTGTCCCTGAGCCAGCAAAAGGGGAAGGGAAAAGCATAATCCTCTTCTCAGTAAAACCCTAAGACCATTTCTTTGCATTTGCTTTCTCCAGTTGTCGCCTGGCTGTTTAGGACTTTACATTTGTGTTTTCCCAGGATGAGAAGATCACTGTTAGCCAAGATGTCCCAGTGCACGAAGGGAAGCCTCACATTGTCCACTTCCAGTACAAGGTCACAGAGGTGAAGACCTCCTCCTGGGATGCAGTGCTTTCAAGCCAGAGCCTCTTTGTGGAAATCCCTGATGGATTATTAGCTGATGGAAGCAAAGAAGGGTCAGTTCTGGATCCCAAAGGTGCAGTCGTGGCTTCTGGGGGGCAGGACTTTGCTTACATGGGTGATTGTGGATGGACACCCCATCCCCAGAGGTGCTCCAGGACAAGTTGGATGGGCCTTGGAGCAACGTGTGGTCTAGTGGAAGTTGTCTCTGCCCATGTCAGGGGTTGGAACAAGATGAGTTTTAAGGTCCCTTCCAACTTAAACCATCCTGGGATTCCATGTCGTGTGCAGGGAGAATGGGCTGTACAATGGCAGCTCTGTTCGTGGTTTGTGCACATTCAGCTTCCTTGTCTGCAGAGTCCCCCACAGGAATATTTTCCCCACAGTGGTATTCCAGATGAGTTACCGTTTTTTGAGTCCCAACACTCACGAAAAACAAGCAATAAATGAGCAGAGTGAATCTTTGTGTACTTTGGTATGGAAAGCCAACAAGCTTTTCTCTGATATTTGATTATTTTCTCATTTTATTTTTCTGCTGGCCACTTGGCAAGCCTGTCTTGGCACGTTTTCCTCTTTCAGGGAAGAAAAAACCCTTCCATCCTATTGATGCTCTCATCAGTATGTGGATCTGCTCTTGGAGTACTGCCGCACTGGCATTGGGCTCTGCCAGGAGCTCTGATTTTTCTCTTGGCAGAATCTGGTCGTGTTTTGTCCAGACAGCTCTGCTCTGGGAAGTTTGTGTAAATGCAGTTTCCAGAGCAGCTCCTTCCTGCCAAATGCTGTGCCAGAGGTCTCCACTGCAGCGTAGATGTGGCTTTGCTGGATCCCTCAGTGGAGCAATCAGCGCCTCCTAAATTTCCAAGTAGGCTTCATCCCTCAGTGGCATGAGCTAATTAAGGAAAAACCCATCGCTGGGCACCTTCAGGAAGTAGCAGTGTTGTTGCTGCCTCACACTTGTCTCATTTGACTCTGAGTCCAGATAAATGTTTGTATAATTTCTCCACTTGGCCAGTAAATCACTGGGTTCTCCCGGGAATGGGTCCTTCTGGGACAGGATTTATTTGCCAGTGTCATTGTGACTTAAAGCGCAATTTTGTCAGGTTATTTTTAGCTGGGTGAAACTGCCGAGGAGAGGCCATAATTAAAGTAGTTCATTAACATATTAACAGAACCCTTGCAAATTTAATCTCCTGCACTGTGCTGACGGCTGGTTAATGAGATGTGGAGTGAAGGCCTGTTTGTCACTGCTCTGGCAGTGCCAGTGGTTAAAAGTGACAGCAGTGGCTCTGTGTGCTCCCCTGGAGGCTCGCAGAGGGGTTGCTGCAGCACTGCTTCCATCAAGAGGTGGCAGAAATAATCCAGCTGGAAAGGCAGGAAGCGAGGATTCAGGGGGCAGCAGCTGTGCCATCCAGCCGGTGCGCTCAGGAAATGGCTTTGCCTGTGCACACATTCTCTGGGGATGGTTTGTTCTCCTTTTCTGCCTGCCATGAGCTCGATTCTGGGCAGTTTTCCTTCCCAAAAAGCACAGAACTCCCAGATCCCCCATGTGCATTGCCAGGGAATGCTGCCTGGCCCAGGAGCAGCTGCGATATTCTGCTTCCTGCCTATGAAGGCTTTGGTCCCAAAGCACCACGGGTGGGGAGGGTGTTTGTGGCTGTGAGGACATGGACTTGTCGTGACTCGGAGCAAGGACAGCTCTTGAATCTGCAGGGCAGGAAGCCCATTGTTTCAGCACCTATTGTTTGCCGGAAGGGGGCTGTAAACAATCTTTGTGTCTGAAAACATCCAAACAGTTGATAATTGTATAATGCTCACAGGCTTCCTCTGGACAGGACTTCCCAGAGCTGATGTCCTTTTGTCTTCCCCCTCCTTGGCAGGTTGTCAGCACTGCTGGAGTTTGCTGAAGAAAAAATGAAAGTCAACTATGTCTTCATCTGCTTCAGAAAAAGCAGGGAAGATCGAGGTGAGGGCTGGCCCGCGCTCAGGTTTGCTCCTGACATCCCATACGGTGCTGCTGAAGCTGTAAAGAAACTTGGTAATCCCAGGGCAAAACCCGTGGGACCCTCCTAGTACAGGGGTTGTTATGTGCATAATTCTTACAGGAGTAGTTTTCTGTGGAGGAAATAAGCCCTTTTTGGAGGGTAAGGGTGAGGGGTGTTGTGGTTCCTCCAGCAGATCTGCTGGACAGTGCTTGTAGCAACCTGGTCTAATGGAAGTCGTCCCTGCCTGTAGCAGTGGGGTGGAACTCGATGAGCTTTAAGGTCCCTTCCAGCCCAAATCAATCTTGGATTCCGTGATAAGACCTGCTTTGCTGCCCTGCCATTAAAAACTCTGGTGCAAAAAGCTGCTCCTGAATGATTTAGGGGGATTTTCTCATCCAGAGTCAGTTAACATTCCCCTTTTGGTGAGCAGTGAAGTCTCTGTTTGGCACCAGGCTGCTGTGACATGGAAGGTGAAACCAAGGAGGAATTATTAGATGGAAAACAAGCATTTAAAGCTTGTTGCCCTGAAATTCATCAGCTTTTTAAAGATCTCCTGGCAATTCCGTCCTTTCCAGGCTTACAGGTAATCCTGGCCCTGGCTCGAGATGCTTATGGCTTCAGGGGCTGCATTAGGATCTAAAGATAGACTTGTTGGGTGAGGGATTACAGCCCAGGGGGCTGGGGGAGGTACCAGGCTGGGAATGTGTCATTCTAAATCCCACCAGACTCAGACTGTATGCTAGCAAGTAATTCCAACCCCAATTCTAATTTTACTCTGCAGCTTTATGAGCTGCCCTGGCTTCTCTGAAACAAAGGGCCTTAGTAGAGCTAAGATGAGCTGAGCCCAGGAAGATGTCATCATCCCATATTATCATGCCAGGAATAATTTCCAAATCAAGTCCTGGCTGTTATGTCACCACCAGCACCAATTGCATAGGTGGCCCCCATGGAGGCTGGAGATGGGACAGCCAATGCCATGGGTTGTCTATAGGAGTTCTGGAGTGCTCCAGATCCTGGGTCTTTGTCTGTGCAGCTGAAATTCAGTGCTGCTAGAAAATATCTCCAGGAGCCTCCTCTACATGGTCATTGAGTGTCCTGGAGCTGATCACCTGAGTTGCCGTAGGGATGGGATGCTGCACCAGTGTGAGTGGCTCACAGGTCACAGGAAAGCCACTGCTTCAGTGACACAGGCATGGTGTCACAGAACTATATCTGACAGCCCCAAGGTCTGGGGACTGCTGGGCTGGCCTCGCTCTGAATTCCCACATGTAACCCAAAGTGGCTTTTCTGGGGTCCCACCCTGAGCTGTGCAGAGCTGTCTGGAGTTTCCACTGAGCTCCAGGACCTCCTTATGGAGACAGGAAATGTCTGCCTCGTTGCTAAGCAGATTCCTCTTTGCTGCTGTCTGTCCTCTCTCGGAGCTCAAGGAGTGTTGGGGCAAGACAAAAGCTGTGGGATGGCCCCATGTGTCCTGGGAAAGCAGGGATGTGCAGCTGGTGCAGGCAGACAATCAACCATTGCTGTTTCTCACAGGGGATAGAAGAAACATTGCAGGAGAAACATGGACAAAGCTGCTCAGCTGCACAGCTAAAATCCCTTCACACTTAGGAACAGCTGCCAGGAGCACAGGAGGAGACAAAATCCCCTGCTGGAGAGGGCTGTGCTTCTCTGCATAGGAAGCTCTGGATGCACTCACGCAGGGTGTCCCATGCACTTGGATATTCATGGCTCAAGGCAGAGGTAAAGAAGGTTATGCCTGGTGGTAACAGATCTCCTTCTCTTTGGTAGCTCCGCTCCTGAAGACATTCAGCTTCTTGGGCTTTGAGATTGTGCAGCCTGGCCACCCAGCTGTCCCGTCGCGGCCGGACGTGATGTTCATGGTGTACCCCCTGGATCAGAGCTCTTCCTCCGATGAAGAATAGCTGCAGAGGAGGACTCCAGCGGGACCCCAACATGCTATGGAGGGGAGAGAGGACCACCTCCTTTCCTGAGGAAAGGCAAGCCAAGCTTCTGTTGGACCGCAAGCGCATTTCTCATGGTTAGATTGGGCTGTGTATCCCCAGAGTTGACTCTCATTGAAAAGTGTTGCCTAGAGAACTATCTATCACACATGTAATCATCACTAGGAAAAGGAAGATGTTCCTGAACTGGCATAGGAGCTCTTCCCATGCAGCTGCGTGGTGTGGGAGCCCCGGGGTCGGTACCTTCGGGACTCCTCCGAACCCACGTCAGTGCCTCCTGCCTGCCCAGCGTGGGCTCAGCTGGGACACGACCCATTCATTTCCCACTCAAGACCTTAAAAGCGGCCTGGCTTGGTGTGGGGTACATGCAGGAGACACTCAAGTTTATCCTTTAACACTACATTAAACCCCCCATGCATCTCCACTCTGATGCTGGTTTAACTGGTCTAACCCTTTTTTTTACCTTTTTTTTGAAACTTCTTGCTCTTTCAGCTTTTGTTTTACGCAGTCTTAACCCTGTTCCATATTCCCACTGCACCATCACAGCATTCAATAAAAGGGGCATTCAGATGCACTTCACACACCTGGGGCTGCTTATTTGGGAGGAGCAGTTTCCTCACCTGCACCATGAGGGTTGGGATGGTCCAAAGAGCCAAGAAAAGGTCCTGCCTTTACCCTCTGCCCCAGAATGGGTCTGGAGCAACCCCAAGCCCTCGCCTCTGCTCCTGCTCACCTTCCCACAGGGATGAGCTCAAGGCTTGAGATGCCACCAACAGCTGTATCCAAACCAAAGAGTTGTGTGGGGCTAGGTGGTGGGATGCTCTCCCCATCCAGGGGCTTTTCTGGGAAGGGGCCTTGGTGCTGGCAGTCAGTCCTGGCTCAGCCCAGCCCTGCCCAATGTCAGAGAAGGAGGTGCCCTGTCCCTGTGCCGTGGCACTGTGTGCTGGCTGCCTGGCTGACAGGCCCCAGGGAAGGGGGATGTACCCCAGGGCCATGCCCTCAGCTCTTGCTGGCCTGGCTCCTTGGTTGTGGGATTGTTCATGTTGTGCTCTCGCCCTTCAGCAGATAATTCTGTTGGAAGCTGGACCTGAGTCATTCCATATCCACCATGGTCAGTGTTTGGTTTGGGAGAGCTGGGGCTGGGATACCAGTGTGTGTGAATAAATCATCTTAAAATTTGGGTTTCTTTTGCTCTCCTTCCCCTCCATGAAACCAAGCGGCCGAAAGGAGCTCTGCTCCCTCCAGCTGGGCATTAGACCCTACATCAGTTTAAAATCAAATGGGCTTTGAAAGAGGAGCCCTCAGGAATGGGTGTTCCCTGGCTAAAACTGCTGAGTGCTGCTTCTGGCTTGAGAAGGGCACAGTTCTATCCCTTCTTGTAGCTGGAGCTGCCCCCACTCTGGCCTGAGACTGGCAGTTGCCTCCTGGGGGTCCCTGCAGGTGCCAGCAGCCTGCTGCCACGCCATGGTGCTCCAGGCTGGCACATCCCAGCTGATGGGATGAGAACCACTTTGTTCCTTCTTACTGGTAAAATTGACTGGTAAAGTGCAGGATTCTGGTCACAGGAGCTGGAGTGAGGCTGATCTGAGCTCTTCATTGTGCTGGAGATACAAGGCTGTGCCACTGCATATGCTTCTCCTACAATTCCAAATCCTCTCCTGCCCTGCCTCAAGTAAAGGTGGGTAAATGTGGATTTCTCAGATCACCAAATGCCTTCCAAAACACCCTCTGGAAAATCTGAAAGGTGCCTCTGCTGTCTCTGGGTGCTGCCTTCCCACGGATCAGCTCTGCGGCGAAGCTGGAGGAGCAAAGGCCTGTGACCGCCCTGTGCACCCAGTACCTCCTCTACCCTGGGGCCATGGTGTAGGGCAGGGCCTTGGTGCGCAGGGGTTCAAGCCTGGGGGATTCTGGCTCCAATTATCAGGTCTGAGTTCAGCTGCAGCACCCGCTGGAGCCATCAGTGCTGGGGCAGAGCTGGATCCAGGGGTGCAGAGCAGAAGCCTCAGATCAATGAGCACCAGGAGCCTTCTCAGATGCCTGAGATGGGGGAAACCCCTCTCCCACCCCCAAAAATAACTGGCCACAGTTTTTGGGGATAAAGGACCAGACCTGGGTGAACAGGAAGAAAAAGCCACCCTCACAGGTTTGTGATTGTCTCTTAAAAAGATTTATTCTCCCTCCTTGCCCAAATGTACAAGGGCAAGAAGAGTACAGTTTGTATATATATATATTTATATATATATATATAAAAAAAACAAGGAACTTGGTAATAATGTACACTTTACAGAAGGGCAAAGTCAGGAAGACCGAAATGAAACCCAACACAGCAACGCCAATGGAAATGAGCTATAAACACCAACGCTCTTGACACCAGGGCTGGGAGTGGCCCCGTGGGCAACTGGCCCAGAGAACCTGGGAAATGTCAAACCTCAAACCTATTCTGCATAAACTGTTGTTTCATTTAACACCTAAAGGGAGACTCAACTGGGACCCAACTGGGAAGGTGGGGAGCAGCCCCCCGACTCCCTCTAACTGCCAGCAAAGCCTGTGGCACCCCCCAACAGCCCCCGGGAACTTCCTCTGCGCCGCTGGAGCCGCTGTGGGCCCTGGCTGTGCTGGGAGTTGTGCCGGGCTGGCCAAGGCTGGAGGTAGGAGCAGCCAGCTGGACGCTCGTCCACAGGTGGGATGTGGGGCTCTCCAAAGCACCCTGACCCCGCAGGTCCCCAGCCTCGCGGCTACGTGTGGCGCTGTGACTGTCCCCGTGGAGTGTGCCGGGCCACACGACCCCATCTCCTTCCAAAGACAATGAAGAGTGGAAGAAAAATGAATCAAACAAGAGCAGGCTGGGGCCACCGTCCTGCCAGCATGTGAACCAGGCCCGAGAGCAGCCAGCGCCTCCTTTCCAACTGGGTACAGTGGGATGGGGAAGAAAAGGGGAAAGAAAACAAAACCCAAAACAACAGCTTTCAAACAACTGCTTTTTACAGTATGTACAGAGCCCAGCGGGCAGAGCATCCCCGTACAGCGGCCCTCGGGGCCGAGTGCGACACGGACACACAGAACCGAGACCGACGGCCCCCACATCCCCCGACCAGGCAGCGGGAGAGGCGGGGGAGAGCAGGGGCGGCCCGGCCGCTGCGGAGCCGAGGTAGAGTGTCGGCCTGGGGAGAGCCGCTCTGGGGCTGGGGGCAGAGGACCAGAAAGCCCCTGTCCTCGGAGCTGGGGAGCAGCCAGGAGTGGGGGCCATCTCCTTTCAAGACCTGGTGCCCCCAGCCCTGGTACGAGGCTAGAGCGGGGACCAGCATAGCCCCATATGCCTCTGGCAGAACCTAAGTGTGCTTGTTCCTCACTGCACCCTGCCTGCGACCTGGGGAAGCTGCCTTAAAAGCAAAAGGTGGACGAAAACGGGAGCCACAAGCCCCCACAGCAGCATGTGCTGCCCCAGGGTTTGGGGGGCACTTGCCATAGTAGTGGGGCAGAGGAAAGGCCAGGATTTGCAGAGTTGCAGCTCAGAAACCAAAGGAAAAGCCACAGGCAGGAGCTTCAGGCAAGTCTGGACAGTGCTCGGCCTGGGGGGGCCCTGGCAGCCTGTGGGGTGGCAGATGCAGCCCTCAGCTCTGTGCCCTGCTGTCCCCAGCTCCATGGAGCATCAGACCCCAAGGGCAGAGGCTGCTTTGCTGGGGCAAGGAGCTTCCCCAGCCCCACTCTGGCCATTGGCCACGTGCTGGCAGCTCCTGCCCACAGGCACAGAGTTGTGGGTGCTGTGGGGTGTAGGACCAGATGAGACTGGGAGAGCCCCACAGCTGCCACCAGCCAGGCTGACATCCACCTGTCCGGCTCACACCAGCCCCCTGACACGCGCTGAGGCTCCGTGAGCCAGTCCCTCCTTCCTTTCCTGAGACTGTGGCCACACAGCAGGCTTGGCCCCGTGTTCCAAGTCACTGCCTGTCCCCAGTACTGTCGTGATGCAGCAGCTCGCAGAAACACGGCAGGGTCCCAAATTCCTCAAGAAACCTCAGTGCTTCTGTTTCCTCTTCATATGCACCAGGCAGGTGAGTCGCCTCCACCCCAAGTGCTGGTGCCCAGTAGAATAAATATGTCCACAGGTACCAGCTCCTCCACTCACCAAGGAGGGGTGTGGTGGGGACTCAGTGTGTGTCCGACAGGGGGAGAAGACAGAGTCTGCCGCAGATCACGGCAGGAACGTCAAGCAGTACAATTAACACCATTCAACTGATGTCTAAAGGAGTCTCCAGCGCTTCCCCATGTGAGCCAGTCACATGTCTTGTACAGCCCAGGCATCCCCGGCGTGTCACATCCTGCCACGACCCAAGGGCAAGTCAGCTCCCACGAGCCCTGGGGCCGCGGGCAAACCCTAAGCCCTGGAGGGCCCCCCATGAGTGCCCGTCCCGGCCCCGTCCGGCCCAGCCCGGCCGCCCATGTGGAGCTGCGGCGGGAGCAGAGCCTTACCGTTCTCACCTCCGGGGAGGTGGGTATAGGGAGGGAGTGGAGCCTTGCTGGCTGGCAACAATGGCTGTGGAGGAGAGACCTGGGGGGGAAAAGAGGTGTCAGGAGCTGGCAGACAGGACTGGGCACCTCGCCAGGGACAGTGTGAGGGTCCCGTGGCCCCAAGGCGGGTGCAACTCCCCCCCAGCCCAGCCCCGCTCTCACCTGTTGCATAGGGCAGGTTGTACTGTGCCGGCAGCAGTGAGTACCCGAGGTGGTGGTGGTGGTGATGCGTCGAGAGCAGGCGCTGGGAGGGCGACGTGCGGGGCCGGTCCCCGCTCCTCTCCCCGGCGCCCACTCCACCAACGCTGCTGCAGCTCCCGCTGCCCCCCATCACCCCACATCCACCGCGGTCCCGCTCCTGAGACGTCTTCTCACCTATCTGGATTGGGGAAAGCAGACACATGCTGAGGGACGTGACCAGCTACCCCGGGGCACATATCGGGATATTCCCTCTCCCTTTGCCCAAAAGCCTCCCATGATGCTGATGGGCAGTGCTGGGATGGCCAAAAGCCATGTGGAAGACACAGGGCCTCTTTGAGGACAACTCTTTCCTCACTGTGTCCAAGCTCTTGTCTCCCAGCTCAACTCAGGAGGAGCCATATACTAGAGATAGCTCCCACATTCCACCTGCCAGCTCCAGGTCTGAGGACAAGCGTCACCTGGTTGCTGCAGGGCCTGGAGAAGCCCCAGTGTTGGGGCACAGGTTTGGCTGGTTCATCCCAAAGGGTTTGTAATGTTGGAATACTCCATGGCTGCAGGTCTCCCACAGCAGCAGAAATAGCAAAACCACATGGCAAGTGGAGCTGCTCCCACCTCATTATTATCCCACAGAGCTGGGCGAAGCCAGTGCCCTCCTGACCCTCACCGTGGGTGATTTGCTCTTGTAGTGGCTGGCGTGCTGCTGCAGGATGTCCAGGGCCTTGGACTCCGAGCTGGATTTACAGCTCACGCTGGGGCTGGCTCGGGACTTGTCACTGTCATCACTGCTGGATGCCTTGCTCCCGTATGGAGAGAAGGAATAGCTGGAGGGTAGGTACGATCCTGGGGGAAGAAGAGCAGTGAGGGCACCAGGAGTATTTGGGCAGCACAGTGGGAGCATGTGGCTCTGTATGTGTGTGAGGGGATGTCCCACAGCCATCCCCCAGCCTGGGAGCAGGGACAGATGGGAACCGACACCCCTTGAAGCCTCTGGCTCCCTACCTGGGTAATTCTGCATCATGACAGTGGGCATGGTGCGGTAGCTGGGGTGGTTGGGGTCGTACGACTGGCTGTAGGAGTAGCCGTGCATGTAGGGGATGTAGGACTGATGCTGCGTAAGGGGTGAGGACACAGGGACGTGGACACTGGGCCTGGGGTCCTTCCCCACCATGCGAGCCTCCTCGGTGGGGGTCAGCTTGCACTCGGAGCTGGTGCTCTCCTTCCCGTCCTCCTTGGACGAGGCTTCTTTGCCTCGATTTCTTTCTTCCTTCAACTTTCGGTCCCTCTCCTCTTTCCACCGCTCATCCTCTGTCTTGATGTCCGAGTACTTTGCTGGGTACACGTAGGTCCACATCCGGGGCTCAGCTTCCTGCAAGAACAGCCAACCATCAGAACAGCTGCTTCCCCCTGGCCCTGCCTATCCCAAAACCAGCCTGCGTTTGGAGGAGACTGGTGAACCCCACCCCCCTTCCCCAGGTTCTCCTTGGCCCGTCTGTGGCCTTCACTTCTTGCAAGAACAGCCAACCTACCAGAGCAGCTGTCTCCCTGCAGCCTCACCTGTCCCAAACCCAAGCTGGGTTTGGAGGAGACCAGTAAACCCCACTTCCCTTCCCTAGGCTCTCCTTAGCTCATCCATGGCCTCACAGCCCCACCCTTTTTCTGGCCCCAAGGGAATCTCATGGAGTCCCACCACAAGCAGAGGACAACATATGTTCTCTGAGGTGTTGGCCCCAGCAAAGCCCAGTGAGCAGCCTCCTCCAGAAGCAAACCCATGGCTGGGCTGGCAGACAGGGTAGGGCATTACCTGTCTGTACCAGAGAACAGGGTCCACCTCTGCTTGCCGGCCACACTCAGAGCCAGCCTTCGTCTCAGCTGTCTCCTTCCCTAGGTGACCAGTCTCACTCAGCTTCACCTTGAGCCCCTCAGCCACCTGGCTGCTGGACAGCTTGGATGAGTCCTCCAGTTTAGGGATGATGACTGATTTGGCCATATCAGGACCTCCCTGTTCCTTGGGTTTGCTCAGCCCCGACTTGACGAGGTCCGTGAGGCTCGGGGCTTTGGTCAGTGTTGGGGGCATGGGTGGCTTCTGCTTCCATTCCTCTTTGAGCGCTGCCTCTCTTTCTTTCAAGCCCAGCTCCACCTTCTTCTCCAGCCCTCGCTGCTGCTGCTGCTCCAGGCTCTGCCGCTGCTTCTGCTGTTCCTCGTACTGCTGGCGGTAGGCAGGGTTGGTACTCAGCAGGTGAGCATGGTAGCCCTGCTCGTTGTAGCCGTAGGGCGGCACATAGGCATACTGGTTATAGTAGAGGGACTGCATGTACATGTTGGGGCGCTGCTGGATGACTGAGGGCTGCTGGCTGGAGCTGCTGCCGAGCTCTGCCTTCTTCTCTTCACAGCCTTCACTCTTCACCTTCACCTCCGGGTTCTCCTGCTCCTCGTCCTTCTTCAGCTTCAACGCCTGTGTCTCGGCCGCGGACTGCCCACCGGGGTTCAGGGGTCCTGGGCTGGCCTGGCGGTAGCCAGGGGAATAGTAGGTTTCAAAGCCTTGGTAGTAGGGAGACTCTTTACTCTGCGGTTGTGGTGGGAAAAGAGCTTTTTTGGCACCTTCCTTGACCAGCTGCTCCGGATCCTTTGACTTCACACTTTCCAGCTTGCCCTCCCCATCCTCCCCAGCGTCGGAGATGTCTGAGTAGGCCGGGCTGTTGGTCTTCACTGAGCTGGCCTCTGCCCCATTTTGAGTGACAACGTGCAGTGGGGTCAGAGGCTGGGCTGGGTTGGTGTTCTCCAGCCTGCTGGCCCCGCCGATGGAGGGACTGGGTGCATTGTCGGTGAAGCTGTAGATTTTATCTGCCTCGGCCTTAATGCTGGCAAGCCGGCTCTGGTGGGGGTCGGATGAACCATTCAGCAGCCCCTCGCCTTTCATCCCCAGCTCGCTGGATTCCCCCCGGAAAGGGCTCTTACCTTCCTCCGCTCTGCAGGCTTTGCCAGGAGTCAAAGGGTTTTCCACCTCTTTGGGCTCTTTCTTCTTCTTGTCTTTCTTCTTCTTCTCCTTGGAAGGGGTAAGGGCAGGGTTGACAGTAAAGGGCTCTCCCATCACCGTTGGCTTGGGCTGGATGGGTTTGAGCTGAGGGCTGTTGGGCATGGGCTGGACCATGGTTGTGGCAAGGCCAGTGGAGGAGCCGGGGCTGGCTGTGGTGAGCGTGGCAGTCTGGAAGGCGTAAATCGGCTGTGGGGGGATGGCTGGTGCAATGGGTCTGGCGGACTTCATGCTTTTGGAAGGGATCTTCTCCTGTTTAGCACCAGAGGCCTTCTTTGACTTGTCCTTATCAATGCATCGCTTCTCCAAAGAGTCAAAGTCATCATTACTCGTCTCATCGGCCACCGAGGGACCATCCTCAGAGCCATCATTGGACAGAGCACCTGGGTCTGTGTCTCCTTCCCCACCCACCTTCTTCTTGCACGGGACCTTGGTGCTGAACTTGTTGGATGGGGAAGGGCTGTGCGGCTCCATCAAACGCACCTTGGGGGTGGCCGAGCGAGCGGGTGAGAGGGAGCCCTTCTGTGTCCCAGCGGCACCGTTGCAGCTCCCGACGTCGGCATGCAGGGAGGGTTCCTCGCCGTATTCGCTGTCCACATCTGCCTCCAGCTTGCTGTCGTCATCTGTGTGTGCGTGGGCCTGGTGGTACTTCAGCCCATTGATATGCTTGTACTTCTTGTTACAGTTGGGGTGGGGACAGTCGATGAGGATGGGAGAGGGGCAGTTGCGCTCCAGAACAGCCGGCTCCACCTTGACCGCGGCGGGTGGCACTGTGGCCGAGCCCATGGAGTTTGTGCGGATGCGTTTGCTGCCCTTGGAGTCCTCTGAGCTGGAGTTCAGCTCCATGTCGGAGAGGGGTTTGCTCTTTCGCTTGGTGACGGAGGAGGGACTGGCCTTCACATCCTCGGCGGTGCCACCAGGCGGGGTGCGGTGGTCCGAGGAGTTCTGACTGCCCCGGCGCCCCTTGCTGTTGGCTCCCGCCCGGGTCTTGCTACTGTTGCTGGTCCCCTTGCTGTCTGAGGCAGCGGCCGTCTCATTGACGGGCGTGTTGCTATTGGGGCGCACACGCTTGCCCCTGCCCCGACCGTTTCGCATCTCCAGGTCACTGGTGGGAGAGTCACAGAACCTGCAGGGAGGAGGACACAGAGGTTTTAACAGAGAGATGGCCATGCTGGGCTGTGCTGTCCCCAACGCACAGTGGGGACCCCCTTACGCCCCTCACTACCAATCCCGTAGACTTCTCCCCCCACTGACTGATAAAGAGGAACCAGAGAGGACCCCTGGGATGTGCTAAACCACTTCCCGTCCCCAGGACAAGGGACGTGTGACTGCAGGGGCAAAGAGTCATGAGAGCAGTTGGGTTAGGCAAGGAGGAGATGCCAACCCCTGTGGCAGCCCCGTGGGCACAGGGCAGGGTGTCCTGGGTGCCGTGGAGGCTGTACAGGGCTGGATTTGCCCTCAATGCTGGGAGCCCACCAGAGCTCCCCGCCTGCTTACCGGGGAGGTGCCCAGTCATGCTGTGTGCAGTCCAGCAGTGTCCCCACATACGTCTTGTTCCTCCAGGTGACGTTGACCACCAGCATCCCTGCAAGGTGAGGAGAAAGGGTCAGATGGGGCCAAGTGTGATCCTATGGTGCCAGGAACCTGCTACTCGAGACAGGCAGGAGAAAGAGCTTAGTTCTAGGGCTGAAGGAGGGTGGACAAGGGCTCTTGGGCTCTCAGAAGAGGTGAGACATGGGGCTCAGGGCTGGAGGGGCACCGAGATGGGAGCTGGAGACTTCCAGCTTATCCCTTCCCTTCACATGTCTCACCTAAACCTTCTTTCTGTTCCCTACTTTCATGGGATGTTAAAACCCAGTGACCTCCAAAGGGTTGTGGGATTTCAGGGGGGACCTGAAGATCCATATTGGATGCTCAGATGTGCTCAGATAGGGTAGGGAAGGTGATCTCCAGGGAGAAAGAGCTGGGAAGCCCCTGGGGGAAATGCAGAAAGCCCCCAGCAAGGCTGTGGACCCCAAAGTGGAGCTGCAGACACTGCAGCAGGACTACGAACCAGCATGGCCATGAACCTCAAGACCCTCCGGAAAAGGCTGCTACTGCCACTAGATGGCAAGCTGAGCCCAGCATTCCTGCTCAGGTGGCTGTCCCTGGCAGGAAAGCCTAATCCTAGTGGAACAACCCTCCTTGCCCTGCGCCGCTTTGCTCCAGCACCTCTAGGGACATCCCTCTGCCCTGTATTTTCATCTGGAAAACCATCCATGGGGCCACATCATCCTATCGTGGAGCAAAGTCACTGGGCACTCAGAAAATCTTGGAGTTTCAGCTTTTCCACACTAATTCAGAAGAGGAACTGCCTGGCTCACACTCACACCAAGGCTGAGGACTCTCAGCACCTCTTTTGGGAAGCAGAGGTGTCTTCCACAGCATCCCTCAGCATTGTGGTGTCTCCTCCCTGTCTCCTCCTCCACGGATCACTCTGATTTCTGCACAACTGGAGCAGAGTCTGTTGTGCCAGGCACATTTATCCAAGCAAGGTAAAACTTGGGAAATAAGAAACACGTTTGCAAGGGTTGATGAGTGCAGCGAGATATATAGCCCCAGGAGACGGATGGAGCTGAGGGAGCCTGGAGCAGCTGTGCCTGAAACATGTTTATAAATCTCAGCCCACATCCCCCATTGTGCTGTGCCAGCAGCCAGCTGCAAGCTTCGGCATGGATAATACATGGAGCCAAGGCCCGACACGTGGGGCTCCTTCAGCAAGAGAAATGAAATGCAGATCTACTCTTTCTCCTTTTCCTTCTGGAAGATGTTGGGAGCAGGTCATGGGAAGACACAGTGCCAGCACACGGCCATAAGCCACAACCAGCTCATCCAAGTGAGCAAGAGACGCTGGGTTCTGCCTTCAGAGGAAGGTGCTGGGGAGCTGCCCTAACAAAGACATGGCCAGGATGTGGTGATGGAGACAACCTGAGGGAGAAACCAACTGCTGGGAGCCCACAGCCCCATGCATGGAAAGATTGATGGAAACAGTGGGATGCTGGTTTCAGGCATCCCAAAGAGGGCACATGGAGTGTGGTCTTCTGTTCCTCCTAATGCAGCACTTTTTGGCAAGCAGGAGTCTGTCCCCTTTCCTTAAAACCCAAAGAAGCTCCTGGCTGCATCCTGCACCCCAACCCAACCATTCCCAGGACACCTCTGGGGAGCTGCTGTGGGATGCTCCAGGAGCTGCCCCACGACCTGGGAGTCAATGAGGGACAAGTAACACTAGCCCAGTCCCCATCTCTCTGGTCCTGCTCTCCCCACCAGTTCAATCCCTCTTTGAGGCCACACAAGACCAAGTGCACCACTGGAAGTTAAGTGCACGACAAACCACTGGAATCTTTTGTGCATCCTGGGGCCAGTATGTGATATTAGAAAGGAGGTGCATTTTTTCCTCCCTACCACCACAGACACAAGAGAGAGATGAAAGAGGAGGGGGCAAAGCAAGCTGGCACCACCCCTCCATCCCTGTTGGAACGACAGCCCTCCAACACACACCAGCCTATATTTAACCCGCTGCACCCAATCGTACCAAATCCCCTCTTAATCCTCCAACAATAACCCAGAACAATTTAAACCCCGGGATAGATCCTAAGCAGCTTTTTTCACCCGCTGTGTCCCTCTCCCGTGGCAGGATGATGAGCAGGCACAGGCATGACAAGGGCGGCAGTGAGGAGGGAATGCCCTCGCATCTCCAAGAATGGAGATGCTCTTGAACAGCAGCAATCCCACTTGCGTAACTCCCATCCCACCTGGTTTTATGGGAAGGTGACATCTTTGAAGCTCTTACGGAATCAATACCACCCAAATTTGGGTGCAAACCACTCAGCATTCTGGTCACCAAGTGTTCACATCAGAGTCGTATCCTGGCTGGAAAAATTAAAGGTTGGTGATGGTGCGAAGTTGCCATCCAGGAAGGCAACTTACAAGAAAATCCTGGGATTATGTGGGATGGAGGACAATGCTGCTGTGGGCACCAGGAGCCATTGTATTGGGGCACATTTCCCCCCTTTTCCAAGACCAATCCCCCAAGCCTAACTAAGAACATCTCCACGAATTCCTCCTCCACCTGCATCACTTCCAGGATGCCGTGACTTTGGGATGCCCCTTCTTCCATGAATTCCTTCCCCAGCTGCATCATCTCTGAGATGATCTTTGCCATTTCCTGTCCAGTTGCATCACTTTCAGGATGCTCCAGCTTTTCCATAAACCCTGCCCACGTGCAGAGATCCCACTTGACCTGCAGTGCCCAGGCTTTGGGACACAACACCCAAAGCTGTTCAGGAGTCATCATGCTCCTGCCAGGAGCAGGGGTTGGGAATGTCCAGCACAACTGTCACCTCAGTGAGGAGAGAGCATTCACCAATTACCATCACGGGCAAAAGAGACTCACCCTGGGGAAATTAATTTAATTTATTGCAAATAAAATCAGAGTAGGGTAATGAGAAATAAAAGCAAAACTTATAACACTTTCTCCTGGCTTCTTCCCAGGCTCAGCTTCAGTCCTGATTTCCACATCTCTGTCCCCAAACAGCAGAGGGGGATGGGGAATGGGGGCTGCTTTTTCTCCCCTTCCTAAATACATTATCCCAGATGCACTGCCCTCATCGCTGACAGGCTTGGCTTTGGCTGACCTTGTCTAACATGGGGGAAGTTCCTGGTGTCTCCTCACAGAGAAGTCCCCTCTATCAAACCTTGCCAGGCAACATGAACACAGTTTCCCCGGCAGGCCCAGAGGGAGATGGGATCATTCTATCATACCATGCAGGGATGGATGCTCAGATGGTGCATGACTGTCCCTGGCCATCCAACTTCTTTCCAGGGATGGCAGCACACAGAAAGATCACTACACCGGACTCCAGGAGAGAAGACTTTGGCCTCTTCAGAGACCTGTTTGACAGAGTGCCATGAGATAGAGTCCTGGAGGAAGTGGGACCCAAGGAAGCTGGTTGTTGTTCAAGGATCATCTCTGAATTCAGGACCAATGCATCCCAACAAAGAGAAGTCAGCCGAAATGTCAGGGGGCCTGATGGATTAAAAAGGAACTCTTGGAGAAACTCAAACACACGAAGGAAGCCTGCAGTCGGGTTAGCCCACAGCTGAGGGACTCAGTGACTTGTTTGCCTTCATCTTCATCAGCAAGCGCTCCAGCCACACCACCTGAGATGCAGGAGGCAAAGACAGGGACTGGGAGAAGGAAGAAGCACCTGTAGGAGTTCAAGGTGCTAACGTCCATGACACCTGATGAGATGCAT
The DNA here is from genome assembly GCA_013397795.1 of Orthonyx spaldingii. Taxonomy (NCBI): domain Eukaryota; kingdom Metazoa; phylum Chordata; class Aves; order Passeriformes; family Orthonychidae; genus Orthonyx; species Orthonyx spaldingii. The sequence continues at coordinate 377,427 of VZTJ01005497.1, forward strand.
TCACGGATCCCATGGGAACTGGTAGAGGAAGCGCCTAAGCCACTACCATTATATTTGAGAAGTCTTTGCTCTCACCCTCCCATCTTCTCCATTCTATTCCCATCTACAGTATTTCCCTCCTGCTCCAAGCAAGGACACACCCATGCTGGCATCTGTCAACCCTGGGCATGCTCGTGCTCCATCATAGCCTCACGAGAAGTTTGCAAAAGGACAATCCAAACGTCCAGAGTACAGAAATCTGAGCCAGGGGTAACCTGCCACTAATGTCCCAGCAGCAAGGAGCTGGAGGAAAGGCTGTACAGTGTCCTGACATTTTCCAGGTGCTGCCACACCATGATCCTCATTGCTCAGAGGGTTTGTGTTTGTTTTGCTGCGATCAGCACTGGTGTGGCACCATGGGGAGCTGAGAAGGTGACATGGTCCAAGCCAGGTGACACCAGCTTCACCAAGGGGGATGGAGGAGACCCAGCAGCCCATGAGGCAGCAAAGAGAGCGATGTTTCCCAGTGTGATCAGATCAGTTAATAGTTCCTGTGGATCAGAATCACACATAACAGCACTACGGGAGCTGCCAAGACAGCTGTTGCCCACCACAAGTGTCCTGATAAAACGCATCCCTGTGCAAGCCAGGCTCAACTAAGGGACGGTGTCACCAGTATGGCCGTGGGAGAGCACGAACAACAGTGTCTACCACCAGCTAGACCAGACCTTGGGCCAACACCAACCTGGAATGGTGGAGGAAAAGGTGGACCAAAAGCCCAGAGCCAGATGGTTGGTGGTGGGAGCCCGTTGGGATGCCTTTGGTGGGGATCATGGACTCATGGCAGGTTTTCTAGTGGGGGGATGAGAACAAAGTTGGTGTTCAGGGCAGGAAGGACATCATCAGGTTCCTTGGAGATTCATGCTCCCATCTCAGATGGACTTGTCCTTCTTGTCCAACTTACCCTTCCAAGCATTGCCCAGCTTTAGCTTTAGAAACTTTTCTCCATGATTTTGCAGCCCCACATGGCGAGAAGGCTGGCTTCAGGGAGACCTTAGAGTCCTCTCCAGTGCCTAAAGGATCTAAAGCATCCTAAAGGATCCTTAGCCTAAAGTATCTAAAGGAAGGCTGAAGAGGGACTTTTTGCAAGGCCAAGAAGTGACAGGCCGAACGATAATGGCTTTAAGCTGAAAGAGGGGAGATTTAGATTGGATACTAGGAAAAAAATTTCTCCCTGTCAGGGTAGTGAGGCCCTGGCACAGAGTTTCCCAGAGAAGCTGTGGCTGCCCCATCCTAAAAGTGTTCAAGGCCAGGTTGGAAGGGACTTGGAGCAACCTGGCCTAGTGGAAGGTGTCCCTGCCCACGTCAGGGGGTGGAATGAACTGGGCTTTAAGATCCCTTCCAAACCAAACCAATCCTCAGCTCCATGATTCTAAACTTGATGCAAGCCAAGAGCTGCTCCACTGCCTTGGGGTCCTTCCAAGCAGTCCAACGAGGCTGTTACATCCCAAGAAGCACGGGGAGAGATGCATCCCTCTGGGTGAGGTGCTGAGATCCCTCTGGAAATCTTGAGGTGAGTCTCCAGATGCTGGAAGCACCTCATCTGGCTTTGAAGACATGCCCTTGGTGTAGCTTTCTCCTCTGTATCCTTTGGGCAAGGGGAGATGCTCGCTGCATCCCTGAACATTTCACAAGCTCCGATTTCCGACAGCCAGATCAAGCATCGCCCCTGACTCCATCTTTGACAACGGGAAGGCAGAGGAGAGATGCCAGGCAAAAAACAGGTATGGTTCCCCGCTGCCTTTTCACTCAAGGACAAGAGATGCTGTGTGACCGGAGCCAAGGCATGCAGCAGACCAGAAGCAACCAAAGGCTGGGTGTGAAATCCTTGCTCCCAATGGTGGCAACCATCAGCAGCCGGCAGAGAAGGATCTCTGCACGAGTTCACTGAATTACCACAGACCAAAAATATCTGGGCTGAGGGAAATCACAGGACGCCTCCAAGGCATGCTCCAAAACAGCGGCTGTGGAGGCGAGGAGTAATGCAGACAGACAGGCAGACAGGCACGGAGTTCCACGGTGGGGTGAGGAGCAGGAGAAAAGGGAAAAGAGAACAGCAACAGCTCCCATGGCAAGGCCTCTCAATCAGGAATTGGCAGGGAGGGATGTTTTTGTGCTCCCTGCCTCAGGGATGCTCAGTTCCTCCATCCTGGCACAGCCACTGTGACCTTCTCCTGATTTCCACCCAAAACCACCATACAAGGTCCAAGTGCTCATCAGCTTTGCCGCTGCCCATGGGGCTCTCCAGCAGCCCTGGGATTTTCAGAGAACTCTGCAGCTTTTGGGTTGAGGGAAGTCACACCACAACAGCAGGCTGATGGGGCTGGGGAGAAGGGGAAGCCCCACAAGTGGAGGGTGCCAGTGCTCATCTGTGCAGCTGTGTGTTCCAAAACCCAGTCCAGCTGTGCCTCAGTTTCTGCAGCTGAAGGTGTTGTATCCTATAAAGTGACCAGGCTCTTGGAGGCACCAATCACGCAGTGCTGGGAAGGTGGTAAATCAGTGCAGACCTTTCGCAGGTTTCTTTGGAGCAGATCCACCCCGCAAATGCCCTGGCCTTGGGATGCACAGAGAAGGGCTCCTGAACTTCCCTGCTTTGTGTTTCCTTCTCACAGATTTTATGTGTGACATCCTTCTGCCTTGGAGTAGCAGACAAAACACACTTACAGCTCCCAGCTGCCTCAATCAGGATGAATTTTTTCCATATGGAATGGACAGTAAAGCAGAGGGCAGAGAAGTATGGAGGTTCCCATCCCAAGCTAGATAGCCCAAGTCTTCCCCAGCATGGTCCATCCACTGCTTTCTTCTCAAATCGCTCAGGTGCTATTTCTCAATATGCTTTTTCCAAGGGGAACAACTTCAGTGCTCACATCAGGGTCCACTGCAGTACTCGGTCTTGCGTCAACCACGGTTTCAAAACCAGTTTCCCAGCAGGAAGAGAGAAAAGGCAAACTGGGCCCACCCCCCACCTTCCCACAGCATGGACAAGAAGAGAACCTCACTGGAAGCAGCTCATGGGAATGGCGATTTCAGCTCAGCTTCCATCATAAATAATAAAGAGTCTCAGTGAGGAGAGGCTGGGATAAAGGCCAACAGCTTCATTTTCTGCACAGAATAGCAACGGAAGAGTGGGAGCAGATGTCCAAGAGGCGCACATGGATACCTGGCTGAGATGACCCATCAACCAGTCTCCACCACCGCTGCTCTCTCTCACCTTTGTGCTTCTGGCCTGTTTCTGCTTCCAGACACAACACAAGGAGCTCACCCCATGCCTCCCAAGGCAGAAATCTCCAGTATCACACTGAAGCTAGAGGGAAGGCCAAGTTCGAGCGCTTGCCGTGAACCACTGAGCAACCTATTCATCCCTGCGTTCCTTGGCAGAGCCCCAAGAGCAACGAAAACCCATCAAAGGACCTGGAAAAGCAAACCAAGCTGTGCACGGATGAGATGAGCTCCAGCAGAAAAAAAGATTTGGATTGGCTTGGCAAGAGAGCCGAGAGGCTGATCCCCTACCGAGTTGATTTTGAGAGCTCTGCTGGGGTTTTTTAATCCAGCAGGAGATTTCTGCCGCTTCCCAGGGTTTGAGCATTTTTGTGACAGACCTGCGGGTTGCCAAGCAAAAATGAAGTCAACTCTGTCAAATACCTGTGCCGGCTGGCATGGCCTTTCCCCTGGCACCTCCGGAATAAGACAGCTCTTGTCGAATGGCAGAGAAATGGCAGCTTAGATTTTCACCCGCTGTCTGGGCAAAGGGATAACGCAACACATGGGGATGATGCAAGTACTGGCCCATTACTCCCTTTGCTGCATAGATTATGGGCTGCTCCCACACCGCTCCTCTGTCCTGACCACCCAGCTGGGGGCAGGAAAGCCCAGGACGTGCCAAAGAATGACACAGCAGGGACATGGGAAGGAACGGACTGCCATAACTCTCCCATGACGCTGTCAGAGAGCGAGAAGCTCTGTGGCACTCACCATCCTCTGTCTCCTGCCAGACGATGCCCTCCAGGTTCACGCTGGTCCCAGGTTCACAGGGGCCCAGGCACTCAGGCTCGGTGGCCAGGGCCACATCACAGGTGTTCACCCCCACCGAGCGGGTGCGTACCATGATCTGCTCGCACGGCGATGAGATGTCATTGTTGACGACAGGGACAAGGAGGTGCAAGGGCAACACTGCAGGCGTAGAGACCGGAGATTCCATCTATGAGGAAAAAGAGACGTGGTCACTGTCAGGAATACTTCGGGAACACAGAAGGGAGAACAAGTATCAACAGACATTTACATTCCTAGAGAACCTCACGCTCAGGGCTCCCACCTTCGGTTCACGTCCCACACCCCATCGGAGGACACGGATCCCACAGGGCTCTCCCGCCCTGGCATGCCCGCACCCATGTAACCCTGGGGAGTTCTGTAGTCACAGAGATCATACCCAAAAGTTCTTGTGCAGGAGATATCTGTGCTCCTGCCTGAAAGAGTTTGTGCCAAGTTCCTTCCCCGATGGCTTCTGTAATCATCCTCCAGTGAGGATGCCTCTTGGCTATGGCTCAGATGTTAATACAGTCAATGACTTTGGACCTGATGGCTCACTAGAATAGCTTCTGCTCAACCCGCAGGACAGGACAAATGAGTAGCAGACTCCCTCCAGCACCCATGAAAATCAACATCCTTCTTCCAGATTTACCCTGTGACCACCTGAAGACACAGGTACCTGGACCATATTCCTCTTCCCTACGTAAGCATCTGCTTCAGAGTCTGATCCAGCCATTGTGCTCTCTCTGTGCATGGAAACCAGATCGCACAACCAGAGCTGGGCTTGGAAAGCCAACAAGTCAACATGGCAAGTGGAAGCCTGGCCAAGACACCCTGCTGCTGAGAAGTCAAGGTCCTTGGCCACTCTGCCATGCAAGCAGATTACAGTGGTGTTAGGAGGAGGATGTCTGACGGGCTGATTCTGTGGCTGGCCAAGGCCAGGGCAGGGTGGAGACCTTCCCATCCTTCAGGGTTCATCAGCCAAGCCAGGAACAGTCCGCCACCCCCGCGCCTTGGCTGGCAAGGACCTGCAGCAGCTCTGGGGCGAGCTTCAGCTCAGACCTTCTCTCTTCACCATCTGGGATCTTTAGACACTGGGCTACCTCAGAAGAGAAGCAGACTGAGGAAACTCATCACATCAGCAGGAAGTGCTGACCTGGGTTCCAGTTTCAAGCAGGTGAAGATTGCTCTAGAGCACCCAGTGCTAGTCCCAGACCTCCTAAATCTCTGCTGAGGGAAAACATGATAGACCTGGAGAGACCAAGTTTGTGGTTTCCAAGTGTGGACACGAGCACCAGCCCATGATCACTTCCAGCCTTGCTGCTGACTCCCATCCTGGTCCTGACCAGCTGTCAAATTCGCTTGCTCCCTCTCTTGCTCACACATCTCTATCCTTAAAGCAAGGGAAACAACTCCAGCAGAACCTTGCAAGTCCAACCTCATCTGCCCCACTCAACACGGTGCCCACAACCATAGCCAGTGTCTAGAACATCCCACCTCTCCACCAACTCCTGACCCACAGATCCTCTCCACATCCCTGCTGAAACAAATTTCAAGGCAGACGAGCAGAGAAGATATCACATCCTAGCTTTGATAGGACAAGTGGATTTGCTCTTTCAGCGGAACGCAAAGCACTTTCTGTCTGTAGCCCTCTCCGTGTTCTGCATCCAACCTCTCTCCAGACAGCTTGTCAGAACAACATGCAGCCCGCTCAGCACTGAAGATGGCCTGGAGGTCTTGAACAACAGTGGTTGGACCACACAGTCCCCTACCCAGCAGCACAGCTTGTGATCCACAACCACCTCCAATCTCCCACCAACAGGACCAGCTCTCCCCGAGGAGCCCATATCCAGACCACTTACCTCCAAGGCTGCCCCACAGTCAGTGGTCCAACTGCACCCCATAGGATTCAAGAAAGGTGGTTTTGGCACAAACCCACCCCAGAAGGCTGCCAGAGGAGCTTCCAGAAGACTCCCACAGGAAAATCACCCCCCAAAACACAGCAACCTCATCAGCAGATTCAGGGCAAGATGCTCCAAGGAAGCATGAGGCTCCTCTGGAGGGGCTCCTCAACGCCACATTCTGCAAACCACACATCAGTCTCCAGCAAAGGAGGAGCCAGAGAGAAACCAGGCAGGGCTGCCTGGCTTGAGTGGGCAGCAGGAACAGCCCAGGGGGTGGCAGGGATCACTCGCCCCCACTGCCCGGGGAGCGGTGGCTGCATGTGCACGTTGGGGACCTGGGGGTTCTGAGACTGTTCAGCTTCCTTCCACTCTGCAACAGAAACCACAGCGCAGCACAGGAGCGTTTAATTACAGTTCCAGCTCTGCTAATTATCGCCTGGTCACATTCGTAATCTCCATTATGCCACGGTGCATAATAAGCAGCTCGCTGAGATCTCTCTAATAAGCAAGGCAGCTTGATGGGATTTCATATCTCTCCCTGTTCTGGAACAAACAGCCTCTTTTAGCAGCTGTAGGGAGACAAGGCGGCTCTCCTGCTTCCTGGCCTGAAGCTCCAGAGCAAAATAAAAAGGCCCAAGATGGTTCTTCAGGGGCGAGGGCAGGAACAGAGGTTCCCCACTGGGACACAACCACAAAAAGCTGAAAGCCAGGCTAGAGGAAAAGACACATGAATCAATCCCTGAAATTCACCTCCCCCTCTACATGTGTGTTATCTCCTGGTGCCCTGATCTTTTTACCCTCCTGCTTTCCAAGCAAGGAAGATGGAGGATGGCTGGGAGAGTCCTACGTACCACGGGGCAGTTCTGCTGGCTGCTCTTCCCCTCAGAGGGAGAGAGGAAGCCCAGGGCGATGCTGGCCGGGGGGTGGTGGGCAGCATTCACACCCCACAGCAGTGGGTTTCACATCACCTCCAGGGCTGTGCTAGCCAACATCCCTGGCTCCAAAAACAAGCCCTGTACCTTCTGGCCACCTCCCCATACTACTTCTGGGCCCTAAATACCCTTTGCAGAAATAAAATTTATTTCTCTTTCCATGCTGGATAGGCTCTGAGATTAAATACCAGCTACACACTCACTACTGGAGGAACCTGATGTGTCTCCAGCCACCCGTGGGAGTTACATGGGGTGAAGCTTCCCTGTGGTGGCACTGGCCATCTGTGTCCGCCCACCGCTGCCTCCCCTAATGAAAGCCCTTTGTATTTCTGGCAGAGGCTTCCCCATCACGAGGAACATGCTTTCACCACCACCAAGGACAGAAGTGGAACAGAGCCAAGCCTGGGCGGCAGCAGCCAACACAGGCTCTGCTCAGTGGGGGAAAAGCAAATCCACTGACAGTCTGGGGTGATGCCAATGGTGCCATGGGATGCCAGGCTCCAGGGGATAATTAAAACCTACCCCTCGTTACAGCCCCCCTGGAAGGTCGGACAGGGTCCCACATGAAGGGAAGCATGGCAGTGGGTGCTGGCATGGGGAGATGCACACAATGCAGTTCCTGCCATCTTAGCTGGTTTCTTAGCATTAGCCGCCCTGAAGAGAACATCGCAGCAGCAATTATTAATGAGAGAGTGAGAAGAGGGCAAACCAGAAATAAAAACACTCCATTGATTTTAATGCCGCTCCCTGGACTATCCGTACCACCCATTCATATTTATGAGGATTTTGGTTTGTCCCCAATAATCAAAGTCAGGCAAGAAAAGTGCATTTTGGAGCAATAACGGCCAAAAGTGATGCCAAAACCCCTGAGAAGAGCAACCAGCAGAGATAGAGATCTCTGTGGTGCATCTCCAAGGGCAATGAGGGTGTGTGAGGTGTAGGACACACCCAGAACTGCATCCCTTCTGTCAGCCAGGACCTTGCAGGGCTCAGGGTGAGACCACCGAAGCACCTGAGATGGTTCCAGTGTATCCCCACATGAAGAAGTTATGGCAGCACGTGGGCCATTTGTCTCACCTACAAGGTCCTTCCACTCCTGCAGACACAGAGACAAGAAAAGCCAAGAGGGAGCCTCGTTACTGGTCACAAACTCATGACTGTGTCTGTCAGGAGATAGAACATGGACCAAACCTGCTCCATTACAGGAGCGTTGCTTGAGGCTGCGGTCAACACATCCCACATCACTGACCAGCTCAGCCCAACCTTTGGGAGCTTTGATATTGTCAGTCCTGTCCTGGTCTGTCACTGCATCCCCCACAGCTTTGCTTTTTCAGAGTAGGAGCCGGGAACGTTAGAGAAACATCTCCAGGGAGGAGATCCATCCAGCTGACCAGCATCTTTGGTGGGCATCTCTAAACCCCAAAACCACAGCACCCACAGTGCCTCTTCCCCTTCGCTGACCTGGGCAGGGATTTCAAAGAGTCTTCTCCAACCTGACCCCCAGAGTCGGGTATGCAGAGCCTGAAGACAAAATCCCTTTGTTGGCTCTGGTGCCCACCGTGTCTACGATTCCATCTTAAATCCACCTGCAAGCAGAGCTCCAAGTCACATTCCCCAGTAACATCATCCCAAAACACTTGAGGTACTCAACCCCAGGCCATGTCCAGCAGGCTCCACAAGATCCCCTCCCCAAACTGTGCAGGTGCCACTCAACACTGACTGTTTGCTGGCTGGATTTCTCCAGCAAGAAAGCAGCCAACAAGAGCTTCCAATAAACACCCACATGCCGGGGGATGATGGTGGCACAAGCATCAGGTCCAAGGATGGAGCCAGGAGTGTGGTCTGCGGCACTGATTCCAATGCTGTTGCCCATTGCTCTTCCCTCTTGTTATAGCAGGAGGTTGAGGTTGCTGATATCAAGACATGAAAAAAGGATTCTGTTCTAGACGAAAGTCTCCCTTCCCTGGATAAACACAAGCTCAAATAAACAAAGTCAGTTATTTCTACAGACCACGGAAACACTTGGGGAATATATGGGGTTCCTCAGCTGGCAAATCTGAGGCCACAGGGCAACAGGGCAGCTGCTCCAAGAAAAAAGGATTGACATTTGCAACAGCCCCCTCTACCAAGAAGCAGTAAATGCCACAAGGAAGGATTAATGCTTCCATGTGTGCAGAATGGAGTGGGCTCAGCAATGTACTCCCTGAGTTCGCTCTGCAGAGAAGGCAAGCGAGCATGGGACCTCCTGGTCAGCACCACCACTGAAGAGCTAGGCAATTCAGATGGGAAATAAGGATTTTTAAGGAGCAGAGGTCCTAATTTCCCAGCCCCAGGGCTCTTAGCATCCCCCAAAACACAAGCCAAGAGAGGCCAATTTCTCACCACTCTCCTTCACAACTCTTTCCCGGTGCTCCTCGCCATCTGCTCCCACTCCTCAGACTTGGGATTCATGATATCTCCCAGCTGGGGGGCTGTTGATGCCAAGCTGTAACAGGAAAGCTCTACCTGCAAAAGGTGCCTCCATGTCCCCTTCTGGCCATGCCAAGCACCTGTGCTCCAGCTCTGAGATCCAGGAGTGGGTTTGCCTCCATCTATGCAAACACTTTCCCTGGCCAGAAAGTCCCTGCAGAATGGCCAGAGGAGATGGTGGCCAAAAGGATGGCACAACGCAGCACAATGCTGGGTTGGCAGCCATTCCCAACTCAGACTCATCTTTATCTGGGCACATTTGGGGTGGACCTGGCTGAGGAAGTCTGTTCTGGCCGCAGGTGAGTGGGCCACAGGAACCAAAGCCTGGAAGAGAATTTCTGCACAAAGCTCACAGCCCCACCACCAGCACCACCAAAACTAGACCTGGTCACGGTTAATGGGAATATCAGGGCGAGATACCCCATCTAGTGATGCTGGAGGTAAAACCTCCCACTGCACCAGTGATGGGGGACTGATCCAAACACCAGGTGATGCAGGCAGCTGGATGCTATCAACCTCAGCCACACTGTTGCAGAAATGCAGATACAGCCCAGCATGACCTACGATGAGCCACTTTCTCTCTGCAGAGGAGAGAGGAATAAAATCCCTGCTTGAACACAGCCAGTCTTAGTGCTTGCAGCGTTTTGAGATCAAGAGGAGGCAGACACTGCAGAGGCACAGTCTTGCGTATTACCATGTCTTCAATAAAGCCAGGAATAGTATCCAAGGCAGACGTGCTGGCACCAAGTCACCTGCTTCAACCACTTACAAGACTATCAGATCTGCTCTTGGAAGGGAAAAAAAGGTGTCTCAAGCAGGAGAGAGGCAGCAAAGAGCAGTGATGAAAGGGGACAGGTGACACGACTGAGAGACACAGGAAAGAAATCCAAGCTGGGACCTCTGTGCACTTGTATTGGGTCTGACTGAGGTAAAGCTCACAGCCCTTACAGGGCTGTGCTTTGCATTGGTAGCCGGTGTTGATAACACACCAGTGTTTTGGCTACTGCCAAGCAGTGCTGTCCCTCTGACATTCCTTCCCCCACCAAAGGGGATGGGGGTGGGCGAGATCCTGGGAGGGGACACAAGCAGGTCAGCTGACCCAAATCAGCCAAAGGGATATTCCATACCATATGACATCAGCTCAGATATAAAAGCTGAAGAAGAGAGGAGGAAGGGGGGGCATTCATGGAATCTTCACTGTGTGCCTCCTGGAAGAACCACTACACGTGCTGAGGCCCTGCTTCCCAGGAAGTGTCCGAACATCACTGCTGATGGGAAGTAGAGATTGATTGGTTTTTCCCTCTTTAGCTCTTGCGCGCGCAGACCTTTGCTTGCTTCCTCCTCTTTGCTGTAATAAACTGCCTTATCTCACCCTTCTAGTTTTTTTCCTTCCATATTATTGTCTCCCCTGCCCCAGTGGGAAAGGGAGGGATAGAGCGACTGAGTGGGTACCTGGCACCTACGACAGCACTGGTCCCACCACATGTCATTGGGTCTCTGTTCAGCCATCATCAAGCACTGATATCCCACAGACTGGCCACGGGTCTCCTCATTTATTGAATTAAAACGCAAAGCAGCTCAGTTAGTGGGGAAAAGGGGAAAGATCCCATTCCAGTGGAAAAGCACTGGAGATGCATCTGGGTCATGGGAGAGCAGAGATGGTTGGAAACATAGGGCCTGACCATAGATGGCTACAAGCATCCTTCACAATGACCAACCCAGCCTCTGGTCCCTTCTTTAGCACAACTGCTGCCACAGTCACCAGTCATCCTCACCTCTGGCAGTGCTGCCTGAGTAGGAAAGCTCTGATGACAGCAAGTGACTTCCCACTGGAAACCCAGATCTCCCATTAAGCCCCACAACGCGCAGCCTCCCTTCTGTCAACACGGCCACCATCGCAGATGTGTGGTTGGCTTCTCACATTGCTACTTCCTGCGTCTCCATCCGTCAGCATTCCCTGCACCGAGGACACCAGCCACGTGTCCTGCAAGCCAGGTTTCTATGTGGAAGAACCACTGTGAGGGAAAGTCTTGCTTTTACTTATTTTCTTTCCACCAAAATAATCAGGCAGCTGCACCCAAGGATCTGAGCAGCGCTCAACAGCTGCCATTAACAGCAGCACTTGCTGACCAGCACATCCAAGCAGGCAAGGAGAACATAAAGGTTTCATGAGTGCCTCAGCGCATCAATCTCCTGAAAGGAGGATATAAATCCATGAGACCTTTCACAAACTACTGGCAGCTCCAGCCACTGTTAAAAGCCATCTGATAACCACCAGCTCCATAAACCTGGCCAAACAACACAGAGGTTGAAACAGCCAAGCTAGAGACATCCCTAAAAACTGAATCTGCAAGGCAGGCAAGACAAATCACATGAAAAAGCAGTATTTTTGTGGCAAGTGGTTTCAACATGCCTACAGGGTCTGCCTTGTGCTACACAGTACCCTGGCCTACACTGCACCAAGCACAGACCCCGCCACTCAAGTAGCTCTAGGGATGAAGAACATATTGCAGAGCTTGGCATCTCCATTTCAACAGATCAAGAGATCAGTCTGAAAGAGGCTGAAAAATAGGCTCCTGGAGACAGCAAGAACGCAAAAGTTACCAACAAACCTTGGCCAGGATCAGCAACCAAGGACTGCAAGCCAAAGCTGACACTTGGTAGGTCAGGGCTGAGCACAAGAAGCTGGCACAGCAGCTCAGCTCTCTGTTAGGGAATGGCATGGCTCCATCTGCCTGCCTCAACCTTTTCTTCAGTTTTTTCACCTATTTTTCCCTCTGCCTCAGTCTCACAAATCTAAACCTCCAAAACATGGACACTGTGGCTGCTGGGCCTCCAGGAAAGTGTGCCAGGGCACAGCCACACGTGCGCAAACACACACACACACATGTGCAAACTCAGAGTATTAACAATTCAACCACTTTTAATTAATGCTTATCCAGGCACAAAGTCCTTGCCTTTAGAAAGCTGCAGTACACAGGAGTCAATCAGAGGGGAGACAGTTTGGGATTTAAAAACCATTTCAGTACAAAATAGGATTCTTGTAAATATAGAAGGGAGAAGATGGGTCCAAGCCTTAAAGTAAAAGTGAGCTGGGCTCAGACCTATCTCATCTAGGATGGGTTCCTCTGCTTGCTCAGTGCACAGTCCAGGGACCAGCTTTGTCCACATCCATCCCAATATCCAGTGCCCACTTCCAGGTGAGAATGGACAAAGCCACTGCAACCACTCTGTCATTGTGGACCCATGATGGACAACACAACCACGTGCATGGATGTGGTTTTATTACACCAGTAAGAAACCAACTTTTACACTCGTAAAGCACAAGAGATGATGTGGTAAAAGGTCCTGGTGTTTTCAGAGCAGAGTTGAGAAAGAAGAGATGGAGTTTGGGGTAAAAGATGGGCTTTGTTTAGGGGTGTTTTGATCAACCAAGCTGTGAATGTGGCATGGGGACAGCTGGACCTTCAATGACAGGCAAAGCTGTGGCACTGGGTTGTGCCTCCAAGGCCTCAAATGGGACCAAAAGCAAGTGTCACTCACATTCGGAGTCACTGTGCAAGAAAACTGGGGAAGTACTGAGTTACAGACATACATAAAACAGTCAAGCACCACCCCAAGGTGATCCTTTCAGTGACCTAGAGGGATCATCTCCAAGATACCATCTTAATATCCCAGAATGGTTTGGGTTGAAAGGGATCTTAAAAGTTTATCTCATTCCACCCCCCTGCCATGGGCAGGGACACCTTTCACTATCCATTCATGACAGAAAAGGACACAACAGACAAACTGAAGTTCAGAGAAGAGGTACAAAAATAACAAGGCTGAGATGATTGGTTTGGAAGAGGAGATTAGAAGAGCTAAATATGGATAGCTTGGTTCAGTGACAGTTATGTGGGGACACAGCCATAATCTACAAACACATGGGGGATGAAAACATCAAAGGAGAGAGAGGAATTATGCAGAGGATGATGCAGAGGAGCAAGGCGGATATGGGATGAATGAAGGATAGGAACGTTTAAGACAGACATTGACCACAGCTTTCTGGCAAGGAAATTGTTCCTAAACACACCAGTATTTTCCAAGTGAGAAAATCCTTCATCCTTCCATTGCTCTGCTCCTTCCCTCCTTCTTTCCTACAACACTCCATTAATACCATACAACACACATCACTCCCCACAGCACCCCCTAAATGCTGCTGACACCCCAGATCCACCCTGTGCCAGGCTCCGAATTGCTAACAAGCCACATTCAAGGTTTTCCCAAGACATGGCAGTCTTCCTTTGAGAGAGCCAACATCCAGCAGTTTTAGAACTGCCCAAGTTCAGATTAGATTTGCCAGGTTTTGGCAGGGTTTAACTTAAATTTTGGCAGGGTTATCTTTTCTTGATATTCTTCAACACTGCAACAATGATAACAAGCATTTCTGATGAGAGAGCAGCTTCAGCTCTATGGTCCACGTCCATGGCTGGACCTGGAGGTCCATGGCCAAGCAGATTAGAAAAAAATCCTTCTCTTATCCCATCCATCTCCCAACAAATAGCAGTGGCAAGATGGAGAGTTTTCTAAGCAGTTCTCCTGCACAAGAAGCTGTCTGCGCACAGCTACAAACAGCATTTGGTCCTGAAGGTCCTGTGGATCGCGGTTGAGAAGCCAAGCCATGTGCTCAGAGCTCATGCCTGTAAAATTTGTTTGGGAATGGGGTGTGAGGGAAGGGGACAACACTCAGTCCCTGCAAAGCAGGGTGCACCAGGGAGGCATCCACACAGCTCCTGGAGGAGGTCTAGCACTGGGAGGGCACCAGGGGACCACAGCTGTGACACTTGCCTTGGTGGCACTGAGAAGCGTCACATCCAAACCATGAGGTGCACGTAGCTATAGACTGGGAGAAAGAGGCAAATCCATTCATTGGATGCTTCTCCCAGAAACTTTCCATCACATCCCACATATACCACAAACACCGGACCATTTCCACACATGGGTTGTAGCCAGGTATTGGCAGCTCCTGGAGAGGCTGCATTCCAGGGCAAGACACATATATTTCGGATGCAACAAGCAGCAAAGTCTAGAAGGAGTTTCAGATCTATTTATCCCTCAGGCAAAAGGAGACATCTTCCTTCCATCTATTTAATATTAAAAACCTGCTTTGGTATGATCTGCATGTCCCAGCCCCCGCAGGCTGCACGTTTAGGAAGCCGCCCACTTGGCTCTCAACTCCTCTTCTTTGTAGGTTTTGCTCCAGTTGCCAGGAGAGATCCTAGTGCTTTCCAGACACAAAGCCAGCTCTGTTCCACAGCCTGATGGGGAGGTTACAGGAGAAGAGAGAGCAAGAAATGAGCCCAATCACATGATACACAAGGATGTGGGTGAGGAAGATGGTGTCACCACATGTGTCTCATAGCAGTGCCCACAGAGAAGGGACTCGTGTCTGGAATGTGCCAGTGTCTCCCAGCACACAAGATGGGAACCTCATGCTAACATGGGAATGACAATATGCTGCAGCCCATGACTGCATCACCCCCTACTCCCCAAACACAGCTTTCCAGCAAATTCTTTCAATCATGCTATTTTTAAAATGGCACAAGTGAATATTCCTATTCTGGCTGATACATGCTGGGCTCACCCCAATTCTTCAAGCAACCGTTTTGAATGTGTCCATCAGCTTCCATCGGGAACATGCAGGAATCGGTACCTGCAGGACACAGCAATTTCCATAGGAAGTTTTTCAAGCCAATTCCTGAGGTTTTATTAATTATTGAAATCAAGCTGCTGCCTCATTATCCCTGAGCAGAGCAGTGCCTGGGCACGGACCCCAAAACAGCACAACATGTGCTCATATTGCTGTGAAATCTCTAGATGAGCTGCAAGAGGAGGAGCAACAAGCTTTCCACGTGAACCCACAGGCTCGCATCACCTACCTCACTCTGGACTTTAATTCCAGCCTCAGGGAGGAAAAGCAGTTTTCCTGTCTTTGGCTCAAATGCCTCTTGGTGCCTCTGCACTGATCACAGAAACACAGACTGGTTTGGGTTGAAAGTGATCTTAAAGCTCATCTAGATCCAAGCCCCCACTGTGGGCAGGGACAGTTGCCAGGAGGAGGCAGAGCCAATGCTCCTGTGGGAGTCAATGTCTGGTTGCTGGACACAGCTGGGCTGTGATGGCTGAAGGTCTCACCTGGCAGGTTTTGTGCTGACGACCAGCAGCAGCCAGTGGTCGAACAGCAAGGCTGGGAAGGATTGATCGCTCCCTGCAGGGAAGCTGAGCAGCTGGGGAGAAGAGGAGTTGAGCCAGAGCTAAGCCAGACCATAACTCATCCCAGCAGGCCACCTACAGCCAGGGAGCTGTGAAGCCACAGTGGGGCTTTCAGCACATCTCAGGGAGCAAAGGGAGCTTCGTGATTTGCATCACCGGACTGTGCCGCTCACAGCCGTGCTCCTCCTTGAGAGCACTCCATGTAAAAATAGAAAAATAGCTTAAAGTAGCTGCTTCATCAGCTCTTCTGGACCATAGCAAGGGGAAGAGCTTGCATTTGAAATCCAAATCAGCCCCCACCAAAGAGACAGATGCTGACACTACCCACAGCTGAAGCTTTCTGCTAGCCCAATTAAGCTCCAGGAAGGATTTTAGCCTCTAACCTTGCATTTCTCAGGCTACACACAGGGATACCCACGGGTCACCGAATTCCAGCTAATGAGAAATCCTTCCCCTTTGCCACAAAACAAAGCAAAATGAGACAGAAAACAGTCACCACTGAAAAAACACCATCCAATGCCAGCAGTCACTATGCCTCCTTCTACCCAGCAGCACCTTAGCACATAAACATGTAAAAATGAAATGCCAGGGGCTGGTGGGCACACAGATCAGGGGAGTATCACGGCCAAGTTTATATTCAGTCAACACTGGATTTTTTAGCTGGCATTCCTAAAATAAGGCTAAGATACTGCTGGAGTTAGACCCATCATAAGCAAGCCCAGATCTTCACAGATTTCATTTCCTGCCCTGCCAAAACTTCTTTGATTCTTCAAATTACCAGCCAGCTACAGCAGAGAAATCCAAGTGGCATGAGGAAGAGTGGAATAATAACAAATAAGGGAGTTTTAGCCCTAAGGATGCTCAAGTATTGGGGTTTGCAGGGCACCGTAGACCTGAACCTGGCCACATATCATTAAAATTCAGAGGGGGCCAGAGGGACCATGGTGCTCTCAGCTCAAACAGACTCCATGGAGAATACACAGGTCCTGTTTGGAAAGATACAACAGAGTCATAAGTCAGAGCCCGGAGGGTTTTTATATCCAGCAAGGGGGGTGTAAATAGAGAGAGCCCTTGGCAGGAATGGGGAGTGCCAATGCTGCACCCTGGGTATCCCAGCTGGCCTGAGAACAGAGCTGTGAGCTCAGCAATGGATTGGCCTATGGTAGTCGTTCAGCACCCCCACAACTGCATGCAGAGGGTCCCAGCTGCAGAGAGCTCTTCCAAGGCAAGAAAAGTCAATGAGGAGCCAGCACTGGGTTCAGCAACCTGCTCCCTGCAAGTTTCCATCTCCTCCGTCTCTGCGCCTGCCTTGGTGAGAGATGGGAAGGGATCAGGGAACTCCACATCTCCTCTCCAGGGCTTTCCATGTCCAACAGTAGGCTTCGAGGAACGACAAAAGTGTAATTTTGACCAAGAAATGCTGAGGGTTTGGGGTCATATCCATAAAAAGGATGTCCTTAGCACAGAGGAAGCCACCATCCCACAGCTCCACATTTCCAGATTCTTTGGGAAGATGGACCCACAGTGTTTCTTGGCATTTAATTCTTAATTAGTGATATATCCCTTTTTTATAGTCCAGGATCTTGGAGAGTTAAAAAGAACTACAAAAATACAAAGTCAAGGCAAGTAGGACACACAGGATACCAGAGTCCCTCCTAGGAATGCCACTAGATCAGTGTCACGATCTAATGGAATCCTGTAAGAGAGAATTCCTCATTACCAGTGGGACAATCTTCCAGAACCTACTCTGGAAGTTCCAGTACCCACACAATGGTTGTCCAACAGCTTTTGATACCTCTATTCCACCCTGAAGCCGCCAAAATGCATTTCTGTCTGTAATAAACCCTTCTGGCCTTTAATCACACCATCTCTCCTGAAAACACAGAGACAGCATGTCCATACACATCATCTACTCCCGCTCATACTTGAAGGAAAGGACCAACAGCTTTTTATTGACAATAATCACACAAGATATTGTTTGGACAGAGGGAAAAGGTTCCCATCGTGCCAACCAGCAGCTCCAGATGGCCAGGACATACTTATGTGCTGCCAGTCTGCAGGTCTGGGCTAGGAAAGCAGGCACTGGCCAGGGAGCACCAGGGTTTTGTGCAGCTCTACAACACCCGGGAGCTGGCAGGAAAATGCATATGAAGGCAAGGTGTGGATTGAGGGATGGATGGATGGATGGACGGACGGACGGACGGACGGGTGGGCGGATGGATGGATGGATGGATGGATGGATGGATGGATGGATGGATGGATGGATGGATGGATGGATGGATGGATGGATGGATGGATGGATGGATGGATGGATGGATGGATGGATGGATGGATGGATGGATGGATATTTGTGTAACCCCTGTGCTCAGAGTGGTATGGGCAGCAAAAGCCCTCCTTGCCTACCCTTCCCATCATTTGGGATCTCTGCCAACATCTGACCTGATGGCAGCTTTTACCAAGCCAAAGCAGGTGACTGGTGCCTATTGAATACCACTCAGGTCTTCTCTACAGCACAGACCATGGCAATGTCCCCTAAACATCACATAGCTCATGTGGGGACAACCAAAGACCTTCCCAAGGGCCTCCAAGAGGCTGCTGGAAAAAGAGAGGGTCATGGCTGATACAGCAGATCCCAGAGATGCTTCTTGCCCATGGAGACTAAAAACCAAACAAACATTTGAAGGGCAGTGCCTCAGAGAAGGAAGTTGATGGTTGTAAGGATGACAGCCTGAGAAAAGTTGCATGGGCACTAGGAAAGGACCTGGGGCTGGGAGGCGCTCAACAGGATTCAAGAATTAAAATTTGGTAAAAAGTCTCGAAATCACTCCCTTCACATGGAGGAACACCAACAGACAGGATGAAGAAGAGGACCTGAAGAACACTCCTGGATACAGTAACAGTAGCCAGGTAAATAAGTAACAAATAAGCATGGGAAAAGCCAAGGGGACACACCAAAGACAAGGGTCACTGCTGGTGAAGAAGTACTGACATGCCAGAGGAGCAAGTGAAGAGACCAAAAGACAGAGCTGGCATGCAGCTGGAGTCACGCTGGGGACACTGCCTTGGGCAGTGCTACGCAGGCAGGGAGAGACGTGGGAGTCCGCTTGGCAGAGGGAGAAAGCCTTTCTCCATCACATCAGCAACTTCCCAACCAGAGCGGAGCAAGTGCACTCTGCCCTCTGGTGCTGGCAGCCTCCACAGTTGCCATCCTCAGAGATTGCTGAGCCAGGATCCTGCTTCTTTAGCTGAGCATCTCCCGTGGTCCATGACTGTCATCCTCTTCCCTTGAAAGCCCAGAGACTCTAATTCATTGCTCAGCTGGCTTCAGCTGCTGCGTAAATGACCCTCAGCCCAGCAAGATGTCCTGCCCATCAGTCATTGCCACCTTAGCGTAGCAGCCATCGCTGTTACACATCAGCTGCACGAAGCCAGATGGACCCTCCTCAGGCCTGTTCGCATCCTTGGAAGTGCCAGGAATCAGCCAGCCACCTCCTCAGGCCGGGAGAGACGGCCCTGTGACAGCTCTGGTTCAGCCACTTCCCCTCTCTGGGGACCACTGCTATGGGTATGAGCCAGCCAACGTGGAGACTTGCCCTTTCCTGAGCCAGCAGCTCCCACCTCCTTGCACACAGGCAGAGGAATACCTTGGAAAAGGGAGGCAAGTGCCATGGCTGCAGACACATTTTAATTGCATCAGCAAACCCTATAGCAATTCATGGCAGGGAGCAAGACGAGGAGGAACAGGCACTGGGAGAGAAAAGGGGTGCAGCAAGAAAAAGGGAACCACTTACCCCTTCCCTAAGCAGAGGGGCACTACCTACAGCTACAGCTGTGGTGGCCTCACTGGCTGCATCCCACGCCTTGAGCATGTCTTGTGCTGTACCCAGATCGCTACCATGGCTCGTTTTGTGCTTTAAGCCCTAAAGTCCCTTAACCAGTCATCTCAGCCCCAAACATCTCCAACCCCTCCACACCCACAAACTCTTCCACATGCTTCCCAAGAGCCAAAAGCCAGGCAAGCAAGCACCCATGCCAAGGGCAAACAGGGACTGGAGACGGAGCCTCCCACCAGCATCCTGGAGCTCTGGTCTGCAACAGCACTGTCGCTCCCACCCAAAGCAGAATCCAGTCCCCATCATTACCCCTGTCTGTCCCAACGACCGCAGCAGGAGAGAGACACTCATTCCTGGGAAATGTCATCCTGCAAAGCCTCCATGGCTTGATCCTGGAGGATCAAGCACAGCCTGGAAACGAGAGGTGCTGGGATGCTAGGAAAGCATTGTTGTCAAAAAGCAGTAAACCAAACGCCAGGATCCGTGACCACCTTTGCTGCATCTTTAGCAGTGGGAAGCAGAGCTTAGGAAAAAGCCTGAACACAGGAGAAACAAAAGCTGGATAAAAAACCTTCCAGTAAGGGGAAATCAAGGAGATGCTGGCCTGACGCCCAGCTGCAAAACTCAGCTCTGAAAGGAAGGCAGACAAATGAGGAAACCGTCCATGGGAATAGCCCACCAATGGTTTGCATCAGTCTCACCTAACCCTGCTCTTTGTCCTGCTGGCAACCCAGCCTGCTCCAGGATGGCAAAGCCAGGCACAGGCAGCCTCCCCTGGCAGCTCCACTCATCTCTGCTCTCGCTGTTGGAATAACGCGTTACAGCAATTTTTTGCTCTGTTTAGCGAGTGCCAGGACTGCCAACACTCAAGAGGCTCAGAGCCTGGCCGTGCTGCCTTCGAGCACACCCTGGGCACTTCACCCACAACGGAAAATAGTTTTTGGATCATTAACAAGCCTGTGTTTAGATTAGGGGATTCATCCCCCCTGCTCCCTACAATCTCAAGCACCCCAAAGCTCAGTGCTGGTAATCCCAAGCACGAATCCAACAAAGCCCTTGGCCAGATCCCAAGTCCTCATCCTGCTCATGAGTAAACCTCAAAAATCCAAAAAGTTAGACTCAAGAATTCAGGTGTGCTTAGAGAACAGGCATGAGGCACTCCATGCCAGAAAGCTGCTGGCTGGAGCAGCAGCAACTTCTCTCTGAGGATATCTCCAGGAATGGCCCATTTGGCACCCCCAAAGGGTGATTTCACTGCTTCTAGAAAAAGGCTCAGCAGCACAGACCCCATACCCAGGATGTGGCTGCTCCCAGGACAGTTCAGGTATGAGCACAGCAGAGCAGCGGAGACCTGGGTAAGTTTAACCCCCATGAAGTAGAAACCTGGTGCACCCCATGACTGAGCACCAGGTAACTACTCAAAACCCAGAAAAGCCACCCTCTATCACCAGTCCTTGGCTTTTAAAGACTCAGGCCATCATCAGTAGGATTGGCAAGAGTCCTGGTGTCCATAAAGAGCCATGCTCCCCAGCACAAGGAACACAGCTAGGAGGGCAAGACAGCAGTTTATACAAGTTATTTTCTCTGAGGAATGACATTCAAGGGGGCGAGGGGACTGGACAGAAGCCTGTCCCGCCTCCTCGCCCCACACAGACGTTGATCGCACGCTCGCTCAGTGGTCAGGAGCCATCCGGAGCCTCGCTGCAGATATCGAATTTGCCAAGAAGCTGAAGAGAGGTGCAAGGCACTGGCAGCGGCAGGCATTGATTTGTGGAGATGATGTGCTTTCCCAGGTCACACATCAGTGGGAGCCTCACCTCCTCCACGGGCCAGCAGCCAGGCTGATTATCTGTCATACGCTGCAGAATGCAGTGCCAACAGCCAAGCCCAGATCACCCAGCTTGTTTGCAAAAAAAATAATAAATAAAACCCTGTAGATCCAGGTGACCAGCTTTTTTTCAAGCCCATGCTTGCCGATGGTAGGTGAGCAAGCACAACAACCTGCAAGAAAGCATGTAATGCCTGGAGGCTGATCCTCCCCGGAGCTCCTGGAAAGCTCAATGGCAGCCAGCAGTAGGAGCAGTGCTCAGGGGAGCAGCTCTGCAGCTGCCTGGCATCTGCCTGTGGGTGTTCTCCCACCTCAACTCACACCAAATTCGGCCCTAGGGTTTTCACGGTGTTACAGGCGTCGGGATTGAGCTGGTTGCTCCACAAATCCTGATGCTAGTGCAGAGCTAAGAAAGCAGAAAAACAGCCTGTGCAAAGAGGGTGCTCACAGGGCCACACGCACAAGCCACGTGCCTTTTACAATTAGCCCCCACTGACAAATGCACTTTTTTCGAAAAAAATCAATTTTAAGAAATCAATTTTTCAGAAATTTAGACTTAATATGGTATTTCCTCCAAATCCCTTTTCCTCTGCCAGACTTGGACAAGCTGAGAACCACCTGCACTCGAGTCACTGAGCTGAATCACGGTAGCCTGAAGGACACGAGCTTCTGGAGCAGCCGGCTGCCAACACTGCATTAACCTTTTTTTCCCCTTCCTTCTGTTTTAGTTAGTAATCCCCAGATGCAGCCACTCGGCAGCAAGATGCCATTCAATATTCCTCAGGGAGCCTCAGAGCCTTTCTTCCCTCTGGGATGACGAGTGGAAAAAGGTTTGTGGTTCTTGTATGACAGTCCTGTAATGAGAATCCCATAAATTCTAAAGTGTATTTCATCAGGAGTTTTATGGGACAAACCAAACTTCACAGGAAAGAAACTCAAGATGTGGGTTAAGACTTCGAGAAATCAACTTTTATTCTCTTGGATTCTGCCAAATGCCTTGGAGGATGCCAACTTTCAAAGGAAGGGATAATCCAAGATCCTCCAGAAGATGTGCAACACCTGAAGCTCCTAACCTAATCACCAATGAAAATACAGCCCAAAATAGCCACCCAACCTTGTGTTTTTACAGGAATAAACTAACCTGAAGGAGCTAAACAGCCATGACTGGGAGCAAAACAGCAAAGATGTGAAAGTTTGGGTGCAGACAGGTGAGCATGACCACAAAAGAGCTTCACTCTCATTTTTTAGCCCATTTTGGCCCCATCAACTGCATGTCCAGCTCATGTATACAAGAAACAGCATCAACACACTGTCCCATAGGACAGGTGGCTCCTCAGAGATATGAGACCTCATTCACATGAAATCTAAATTACAAATTCTCACCTGTGACTTCAAACCACTTGACACACCTGGAACCCCTCATTAGGTAATCCAGAACTTGAATGTTTTTAACACCTCAGATATATCACGGAAGGCCACAAGCATGAGCCATCCCCTGCTCCACAGCCATGGCAGGGAGCCTGCAGTGCCAGCCAAAACTGGGACCAGGAAGGACCAGGAGGTGATAATCTGGGAACAAAAATGAAACCTCGGGGTTGTGAGCCAGGCTCCATCCCAGCTGAGCTTGCATGCTAGAATTTTAAGAAGGGGGTTGTTTGCTGACAGCTTAAAGGATTTATGGGAAGGATTAACCATGGCTTTGCTGATGAGGGAACCAGTGGCAAACTTGGAGCAATCCCATGAGCATGGGGAGTAGCTGGAAGAGGACAGGGAAAGGGCAGACGAGCCTATGACAGCAAAAACAACAGGGACAGTTTGTTTTGCACAGCGAACTCAACCAGGAGCAGCTCTTCCCAGCATTAACAACCTTGGTTTGCTGCCCACCAAACAGCCAGCTCTGGAGTCCCACCTTCACAGCACTGGATCATTGGGGTAACCAGAGGTGCCCAGACGCCGTACAAGTGAGAGCATTGCAGACCTCAGACATGAGGAAAGGTGCCCAAAAAGAAGAGAGTGTGGAAGGCCTGGAGGGGAAGGATGTGGTGGTGGGAGTCCTGCTCTGGTGGTGGGGGAGGAGGGAAATCCTGCTGCGAGCAGCAGGCAGCAAGGAACCGCAGATCCACATCACTGGTTGCTTCAGGAAAGCTTCGTGTTTTTGCCTAATAACTCCATGAAGTGTCTACAGCTGAATCAGGCTCATACCCAGGAGAACAATACAGATGAAAAGCAGGAGGTGACAGATCCACTGCAGACTGGCAGAGGAACACGAACCTGGAGGGGTTTGCTTCAGCAAGCATGGGATGCTGGTCACCAGGAACACAAGTAGACAGATCAATGGACTTGTCTGGCAAGCTAGAGCCCAGCAACAAGGGCATGTTCCAGGTGGGAACAGCTAATCCACTATCTCAACTCAGTGCAGTTGCTCGGCAAACAAGCACGGTCCCCTTAAGAGAAAGCACAATCAGCCCAGATTTAGCTGGAAGAGGGTGGGGATACTGCTGAGCTCCAAGCCATAGTCCGAACCTTATCTGCTGCTTTAATACCTATCAGTGTTGATACAGATTAAAGGATTCGTCAGGATTACTGAAGGCAACCCCCCCTTGCCTCAGGCAGTGAGGATGGGCATGGGTATGGTGAAATTCCAGTCTTCCCCTGCAACCACAGCCCTTGGCTGCACCCTTGGAGAGAAGGAGCCTGAGAAACACCTGATGAGAGGCTCTCCATGAGCGATGGCAGCCACAAAATAGACACAAGGGAGCGAGTCTGATCTCTCTGGGAAGAAAACAAAGACTCACCAGCCAGAATCCAAGTGGGAGACAGATTTGTTGTCCCTACTGTTGCCTACCAACACAGCAAGCCTTCCTGGACCAGCATCACCACCAGAAGAAACCATCCCACCACAACCCATCCATGGCTGTTTATTGCTGCTGTGGCCCAAAGCCCTCTTTTCCCAACACAGGCATTTGTGGACTGTTGGGAAACTGCCTGGTTAAAACCTGCTTTCGATGTCACTCAGCACAGCTTTTAATTGGATCATGTCCCTGACCCAGTTCCCCACATGGTTGAACAAACCCTTGAGCATCGATGTGGGAAGGGGTGGCCAGGAGCAGGCAGGACACCTCCTGGGGGAGTAGCAAAGCTCCAATGACTGCACAAGAAAGCAGGAAGGTTCCTGTGCCCACATTTAGGCTGAACACAAACCTGTGAGGAAGCTCTCTGAGATCTCCCATCTTCCAAGAGATCATTGTCTAATACCAGCTGTGTCCAGACAAGTTGGTCCTGAAACCTGGCTGGACTCAAAAGTGGTTCAGGACAATGGCAAAACAAGAGATCCCACAGTAGAACAATCCCCCAGTTCTGCCTCCCGTCATCATGTATTCTGCTCCCTTCTCCAGGCAGGAGACATTAAGCAGGAAGACCATGGCTGTCATCTTCTCCTGGACAGCAGGACCTCACATCCCAGCCTGTCATCCAGGAGAGCCAGACTCTCAAAGGACACAGGTGGAAGAAAACACATTTTGCCTGAGTGAAGATTGCCCAGAGACATTGTGTCCACCCCATCTGAGGTCAAGCTGGACAGGGCTTGGAGCAATCTGGTCTAGTGGAAGGTGTCCCAGCCTACGGCACAGGGTGGAACGAGGTGAGTTTGAATGTCCCTTCCAACCCAAACAAGCCTGTGAGTGTATGAAACACTAAGATGGAACCAAACCTGGCTCCTTCAGCTTCCTTGCTTCTCCCACCAAGACAACAGAAGAGAACAACAGAAACACTGAAGCTGTCAGCAACAAGAAGACAGGCAATGTTGGGGCAAAGACCTGCAGAGAAGGACATCACTGATCTGCAATGATCACTTGCCAGAGCCAAACTGAGCTTACAGAACTACAAAAAAATTTGGGTTGGAGGGGACCTTAAAGCTCATCCAGTTCCAAATCTCTGCTATGGCCAGGGACACCTTCCAACTTCCCCAGGTAGTGCACTCACATCCTCATGCCAACATCCCACAGTGATTCAGGGATGAAATTTTGGATCAAACCATAAGCCCAAGGCAGTCCCCCTATCCATCCCCACTCCCCCCAAATCATCTCCTCTGCAAGGTGAATCCCAGGCAGCTGCTTCAGCCATTCTTCCCACCAAAACACTACCAGGCTACACATGCCTCAGGAAGGAATGTGGAGCCCTATTCACAAAAAATACACCCAGATAAAAGACTTCTTTCCCCTGTGCAGAGAGGATCTGAGTAAGAGAGAAGACCAAAACCTTCACCAAATTGGTCACACTTCACTCAAAAGCACGCAGAGTACAATCACCTCACAGTAAGAAACAAGTTGCAGACCTGCAGGGTTGGACATTCAAACAATACTAAAAAAGTCTAACTATGCTAGGATGTTAGTTTTGGTGACATAAAAGCAAGCAGGGTGTGCCCCACTGGAAACACACCAGCTGAAGAAGCTGCACTGGGCATTTGCAGGCCAACAGCAGTAAATCTGACACTGGAAGAGCATGCCAGCCCAATGCCAGGACACAGTGATTAAACCCCTAGAAATTCTTGGCCCACATGGAAGAGTGGCTGCTTTCAGCCTCATTGGGTCATAAGCCAGCTGGAACCCTCCAGTGAATCTCCAGCGCCAGGCCCCCCATCCTGCCCCATGACCCCAGGCAGGAGCCAGAACAGCTCCCAGCCAGCACGAAATGCGTTCAGGCATCCTGGGAATTTGAGCAGCTCTGCAGGCAGAGCTACCAAGGTGGTTTTGGATGATGTTTTCTGATAGTGCTTTCCAGAGTTCCTGTTTCTACAGTCAAGAGAAACCCCTGAGTAGAAACACTTTTTCCCATCAACACAACCTCCTCCAACTTAATATTGTAACTGTTTATGGAGTCAAACCTGCCAGGAGTTGGACTTGATCAGATCCTTGTGTGTCTCTTCCAACTCAGGATATTCAATGGGTCATGATTTCAATCCTCTGCTCATTGGCCATGGTGTGATTCCCAGGTGGAACAGACAAGCCACTAGCCAAGAGCCTCAGAGAAAGTCCTCCTATGAGCATGCTTTTAATAGCACCTTGTTAATTGTGAATTAACCGAACTGACTCAGAGCAGCCAACCCCAGGTCCTTTGGGAGAGGCACAGAGCAACACACAGCCCACAGAAGCATGTTAAGTTTCCTCCAGCAGCTCTAACTCTGCCCCTCAGGAAGCAGATGGCATCCAAACCATGTTTTGCTTCAGGGCCATGCAAGTTTGGAGAACACATGCCACATATACCTACACATCTCATCAAGGAAGAAGTGCAGCTCCCTGTCACTGCACAAGTTGTCAAACAGTCACAGCATACAGACACGTGATTTTTAGCGAAAACACTGCCAGAAGGAGGATGACAAAGGGGGCAGCACTAAGGCTGCTGCGCTCTGCTGAGCTTGGCACCTCTCAGAGCCAAACAACTCCAGTGCGGCACCAACCTACTTTCAGATGGATCTTCATACAAAACCTCACAGATCATCTGTATCACACTGCCAACATCACATCCTCAACACCTAAAGCTACACCAGCTATCATGCTCATTACATCAGCCCATCACAGGAGATGACAACTGATTCATGAGCAATCCATTGTGGAGTGTGAGGAAGATGGATGTGTGCATCAGTCAGCAGTGTTCCCATCAATCCGACCACATTGCATGCAAATTTCTCCTCTCAAGGATTCAGTCACCTCAGCCACAAACTCCTGAAACTTCCCTGACTGTTATTAGATCACCTCAGGCAGCACGTGACAAATTCAAATACTCTTGTGGAAAATTTATAGTCCTCCAACCCCCCAGCAGGAATGATCATCTGGAGCATTTGCAGCTTCCTAGGATGGTTCTTCGTGCTCTCCCACAAATTGTTTTACAAGATAAAGTCCTGAGAGTGGTACTTAGTCTGAAGCAAAGATTATTTTTGGCAAATTTATCAGAACAGTTCTCACTCCCTTAATCTCTTCTTGGATGAAAGCACATTTAGGAAAATGGTCCAGATGTTGGAATATCAATAAAACAAAAAGCTGTGGTACAATGCAGTCTTGAAGAGCCCTTTACAAATAAACACAACCTGGGGGGCTTTCTGCTCAGCAATGCCAGGCCTGCACTCATAAACCAGAACTACATGCTCCCCTCACCAGGAATTGGAAAACAAAAGCTGGTTTGGGTTATCCAGCTGCAGGACACAAGGCGAGAACTGCTCTTGCAGCTCTACTGCCCCTAAATGGTCAAGCTACTCATACCACTCCATGGATTTTTAATCAAATTTTCCAAAATAACCATTTACAAAAGGAGTTACTGCTGAGCCAAGAAACTTGGGCTAAGAGGATGCTATGGGAAACTTGCCATCAGCTCTAAGTGAGGATCTGGAGAGCTGATGAAATTCCCCATCACAGCAACAGGTTTGTCCACCACTCACACGTCTTAGTTTGAAACCGGACATCATCCACAAGGGCTTTGAACATCACAGGAGCATTTCTCACTCCCAACAGCACTCACCAGCAACAACCCAGCACCACTGAATCATAGAACAGTTTGGGTTGGAAGGGACCTTCAAACTCATCTCATTCCAAACCCCTGTCATGGGCAGGGACACCTCCCACTAGACCAGGTTGCTCCAAGCTCCATTCAACCTGGCCTCGAACACTTCCAGGGATGGGGCAGCCACAGCTTCTCTGGGCAACCTGTGCCAGGGCCTCACCACCCTCACAGGGAGGAATTTCTTCCCAATACCGCATCTACCCCTGTCCTCTGGCAGTGGGAAGGCATTTCCCCTTGTCCTCTCACTCCAGGCTCTCATCCCAAGTCCCTCTATAGCTCACCTGGAGCCCCTTTAGGCACTGGAAGTGGCTCTAAGGTCTCCCTGGAGCCTTCTCTTCTCCAGGCTGAACACCTTCAGTTCTCCCAGCTTGGCTCCAGAGCAGAGGAGCTCCAGCTCTCAGAGCATCTCCATAGCATTCTCTGGACTCACTCCAGCAGCTTCTGATTTTGGACCCCCAGGCTGGAGGCAGCTCTGCAGGTGGGGTCTCACCTGAGCGGGGCAGAGCCCCCTCCCTCCAGGTGCCAGACCCACTCCTCTGGATGCAGCCCAGGGCAGCTCTCTGGGCTACAGACAGACACTGCCAGTTCACATCTAATTTGTCACTCACCAGTACCCCCAGGTCCTTCCCCCAGGGCTGTGCTCAATCTCTTCTCCACCCAGCCTGTGTTTGTGCTAGGGATGGCCCTGGCCCAGGGGCAGGACCTTGCACTTGGCGTTGCTGAACTTCATGAGGTTCACACAGACCCACCTCTCCAGACTGGCAAGATCAATCTCTTGAAGAAATCCAACCATACCATAAGACTGTCCTGAACTCCAAGACCACCTATTAGTAAAAATTATGCAATCTCCTCCTCCTCCTGAGTCATGCTGGCCACCTCCAGCAGGTCTGGGAGGACTTTCATCATCTACTCCCAGAGGACTCAGCCTCATTTCCAGTTGATAAGTTTCCAGCATATTGAAGAAGGCTTATTTTCCCCCTCCCCTCCCAGCTGGGGAGGGCAGGAATGCTAATGGCATCCCATTAAACAAGCCAGAAAAAATCCAACCCACTCGAGCAAAGGCCCTGTCTCTGCCCTTTCCATTCACTGGCAATCTCAGTGTGAAGTGCAGTTGTCAGAAGATTTCTTGGATTTCCTTAAGTTCTTCTGCCAAGTTCTGACTAAAATCCTCCTAAGTGGTTTTCTCTTTATTCCATTTCCTAGAACTGAGAAGCAGAGTGGACCTGAGAGCAGCTCTGTGAGTGCTGGAGCTAACAGCCCCCAACACAGTCAGGCCATCTGAGTCTCCCACACCGGCTCATTAGGATCAATGGGAAATTGAAAGCAATGCTCTTCCCGTTTCCCATATCACACCATCAGCTCCCAGAGGAGACTGGGTTTTAATGGCCTCGCTCACTGGCAGGAGGCTGGGATTGCTCAGTCGACAGGAGCTGCCGAAACACCTCGCCGGGCACTGCTTCAGTGGCATGTTTGAAACAGGATGACCAGGGAGGAACATTCCCAAAAGCTTTTGGGTCCCACAACAGTGCAATGGTGGGTAAGGATCAACGCACTGCACTGTAACATGTCCCCATGCCCAAAAATGTCCAATTTACCAAAACCCCTGTCTCTCACCCCCATTTGACATGCTCTGGTTCATGATGGTGGCTTCAAAAGAGAAGGCAACCTCTCATCACAGGCTGCTTGTGTTATCATCTTGGGATCTGCACCCAATTGGATCCCCTCTTTGCCCAGAAAAATCTGGCTGCTTTGGTGGCCTGGAGGATGAAACCATTGGTTTCCTGCCCAGAAACAACAGGCACCTGCAAATCTAGTCACTCTTGTTCCTGCGGCCAAAGGCTGGAGGCCACTGGGACACCACGAAGATGGCTCCTGTCCTCTTCTCCCAGCCAAGAGCAGCTGCGGACAGCCCCTTCCCTGCGGGAACGCAGATGCATTTGGTCCCGGGGCGTGAGCACACTGAGAGCACTGTACAGGGGTGGTGCAAGGGAACCCCAAAACAGCCTCAGTTCATACAAGAAAAACCAGAAACAGACATGCTGCTGCCGTCCCTGCTGTGTCTTCCTCCTCTGCAGGACCCCACATGGGGAGCTGCTCCTGCCAGAGCCAAGACATTACTGATGAGTACACAGCCTGGAAATCCCAACACTTCCATCTTTTAATGCCATGAACCTCCTCATGGTCCCTGGGGGAACAGGAAAACACTGACCCTACTGAGAGACCACGTGGACAGGACACACACTGGTCCAAGCTACCGTTGAGGGATCTATTGAAGGGAACACCAACAGCTCCTGTTTTCTTGGTCTGGAGGAAGCAGCAGGGAGGAGCACAGGCTGTGAGCCACTGTAAAGCAGGGCCTTTTCCTGGGACATTGCTCCTCCACAAGCCAGGCAGTGATCTGGCAAAGCCATGGCACATTTGGTCACATTTTGGCGTGGTTTCACATTCAACCTTGGGTTTTTGAATGCAAGATCCAGACCTAGCCCAAGACCCACCTGCTCTCCCCACTACCGAGGGGCTTTGACTCTTCCCCCAGGTCAGGGCAGCTCTGCTCATGGCCATACGACTTTGACCAAAAGGCTGGTTTCCTTCAAAGGGACATTCACCACTCAGCCCCTCCAGTTCCCTCACCCTACCCACAAAGCAGAGCATTAATAGCCAGCCTGTGAGACCATTAAATATTAATACCCAAAGAGTTCCTGCACCTTGAAATTTTAGTGCTGAGTAAAGAAAAGAAACCTTCCTGTCCGCAAACCAGGTCCATGATATACAAACTCAGTTGCCTCCCTCCCCTCCAAGCCACAGAACAGCAAACAGTCCTGGAAACCCTGAAACCTCGCTCTGTGTACAAGGCACCCCATAGATCCA
Source organism: Orthonyx spaldingii (assembly GCA_013397795.1). NCBI lineage: Eukaryota > Metazoa > Chordata > Aves > Passeriformes > Orthonychidae > Orthonyx > Orthonyx spaldingii. Next base: position 408,130 of record VZTJ01005497.1, read on the forward strand.
CTGGTCCCGCTCATGTCTGGGCAGGAGATGCTTCACCAGCACAGGCCAGCTCTGCTTCATGACTTTGTCACCACCTCAGTGAGCTGCCTGGTGCCCAGCCATCCTCCCCTCTCAGCCTTGGGAAGCAATTTCCCCTGGCCCCTGAGGACACAGAGCCCAGACCCAGTACTCTCCTGTTCCTCCAAGCCTCTCTCAGCCATTCAATTCCCAGAACTCGGCTCCAGCTTTCATAGATTTATAAAGGCTGAAGAAGACCTACAACGACTGGACCTTGAGTCCAGCCATTAACGCAGCACCACCACGTTCACCACCAAATCCCAAGTGCCACATCCACACACTTTTCAAACACTTCCAGGGATGGTGATTCCACCACTTCCTTGGGCAGCCTGTTCCAATGCCTCACCACCCTTTCAGTGAACCCTTTCTTTGTTCCCTTCTCATTGCAAAGGGGCATCCATTCTTCACACCACAGTTGGTCAGAGGGATACGGAAGTGCAGATCTGGGGCTTGCTGTCCCGCTGGGGAGGGTGCGTCAGGATCCCAGGCTAGCAGGGCAGCACCAGCTGGAAACACTTGCTTGGAGCTGGTGTAGTCACAGTGGCCACGGCTCTCAGCATGCACCATGCCTGCTGTGGGATCACATGAACATCACAGCCTCTCCGCTGCACCACAATGGTGATGGAGCATCCCAGCCCATGGTATGGATGATTTTTGGGATGACCTCCTCTTTCAGACAACACACCCCAAAACTTCACTTGTCACCCTCCACAGACAACCCACCAGGTGGGTACAGCTCTCCCTCCTCCAGCCCAGCTTGCACACAGCACCAAGAGCCAGCTCCAGGGTCCTTTTCTGAGGGCTGATCCTAGGATGGCAACCATCAGCCACACGGCATGCAGTTCACTCCGGAACATGGCACAGCCATCTGTTAAACAGATGAGAGGGCCATTGCCAGTGCAAGAGGCAGTGAACCTGCACCCCAGTGAGTGGAGGGAGGGCTGGGGGAGCGAGCGGGGGGAGCAGCGTTCCTTTGCACAGCACTTGGGGAAGGTATCACAACATTGCATTTCCATGGCTAACTGGGAAAGCAAGCGAGCTTCCCACAATGAAATTAACTTCTAGCTTGGGATAAAAACCAAAAACACAGTGCCACAATCACAGGATTTGTAGCTGCAATGGTACGTTCTCTACCCAGAGCATCCTCATGCTCCCCCCAGCAAACCCCAAGCTCAAGCCTAACACGAGCAACCGATCCATGCAGAGGACAGGAGAAACTGAGACACAGGCTCCAGCATTTGCATTAAGGGAGGGCAGCCCAGGGGATTCTCTTACTCCCTCAGCACCAGACAAAATCCACTTTTGAGCTTTATCGCATCCCATCACCTCAACAACACTTAAAACATGGTGACCTCCATATCCCAACCAGAATTCTAGCTCAGGCCTGCAGAGCAGGAGTGCTCTCCATATATTCATCACAACGTAGTCCAGGACACCCCAAATGAATGAGGGACAGTATTTTAAAGTAAATCTAGATACCAAGTTTTAAAATCACTTCAGTGTCAAGGACAGGGGAAAAGTCAGCAGATGTGAATACATGCCATCACTGCACCGTGCAAAAGCTCTGTGGTAGGTAGCATCTTCCTGCAAAGGGATTTATCCTGCCACAGAACACTGGGATGGAGCCGGCACCACTCAGCAGGCAAGGTTGGGGGCACAGGAGGACGAGGGATGGGGAGTAGAGGCACCATGTGCTCTCCTGCGTTGAGCAGAGCTCATCAAAGCCACTGTGAGCCCTGTAAGAGTCCAGTGAGCCCCTAAAACCTTTACACCACATCATGGTCCCAGTAAAGCCCCCATCTCCATCCCCAGGTGCCACCACCACTGCTGTGCCCCCACCCCCACCCCAGGTGCCACCATCACTGCCATGCCCCCATCTCCACCCCAGTGCCATCACTGCTGCCCATGCCACATCCATCACAGCTCATCTGTCCATGCCAGCCCACAACCTCAGTTCACCCCAGAAAACCCCGAGCACGTTTATTTACATCAGATCAGTTCCCTGATCTGGTCTGTGGGCAGGAATGACTAACAGGGACAGGAATATCTCGAGCAGATGTTGTCACCAAATACAACATATCGTCAGGCTGCTGGTTGCTTTAAATCATTCCGGAGCCTGGCAGTTGCTTCCCAGCTCTGGGCTGCTCTCCCAGCTGCTGCTCAACAGCTCTGAGCCCTGGAGTGGCTCCTCTTGCACCCAATGAGCACTCGAGCTCCAGGCACTCATCACCTCGAGGCAGGAATGTCACAAAACCACCCCAGAAACTCCATGGCAATCACCATTGCCTTTTCTCCTGCCCACCTTCTGCTCTGGGGATTTAAGTGCCCTCTTGCCCAACACATCTTCAGGGCTGCCTGCGCATGGGGATTCACAGGGAAGATGGACTTCACAGCCCCAGCCCAAAGCATCCTCGAGAGCAGCAGCAGAGCAATGCAGCACTGTGAAAGCAGTGGCACAGAAGATGTTGTGCCTGTAGAAAACAAGGAAAAGGCAGTGAATCCCCAACCAAGCAGTCTTTAAAAGCATAGGAGGGGAAACGCAGGCAGCCTGTGCTCTGCAACCCTTTCCCGTGGCCTCCCTGGCTGCCGGGTGGAGGAGCAGCTTTGCTCATTAGCGGGTTATTCCTGGCACACACCCCCTGTATCAGCTCCCCGGCAGGGTTGCAGGAGCAGCTTGCCGGGTTTTGAAGCCTTCGGGGTCGCACAGCGCTCCAGAGGTGCAAATCTGTCTTTAAAGAAACCTCTCTCGGCAGATAAATGGTGCTGGGTAACTGGGGTCATTAGGCTAACGAGCAGCTACCGCCAGCCTGGAAGCAAAGCAAAAAACACCACAGAGTCTACCAGAGACCGTTAGCCTCAAAATCTGACCCATCTCCAGCAGTTCCCGTTGCTCTCAGGGGAGGAATCAGGTCCATGAGTCAGCAGGATCAGTCACCCACCGGCTTTCCCATCCAAATTTCTCCTCAAAACACTGGGGGAGCGGATATGCAGGTCGCCTGCACCAAGGAAGCGGAGAAGGGGCTCTTCCTCCTCTGTCCCTCCTCAGTCAGCCCCCTCATTACCACAGTGTCATTCTGCTCTCATGCTTCAGGAACAGGAAGGATTTTTCTCTTCTTTCCCAGCACTGGTCCATTTCCTACCACCATGTCCTTGATGGGGAGCCACATGTCCTGCTGCCCATTCTGGTGGAGATCAGGCTGTGTTTCGGCATGACAGCCAATTCACTGGGATACAGCAACACTGATGGGTCGGGCATCAAAACTAACTCAGTCCTTCAGTCCTTCCTAACACTGCCATTTGGAAAAGCAACCAGGGACAGATGCAATTTTCCCTTTGTAAAGTCTTCAGAGGTGGGATCAGTTGGAACTCCCAGACTGCTACATCCAGTGGTTATTAAAAAAAAGCCCACATATAAATAACCTCTCAGCAGGAGCCAAAACTCCAGCACTAACCCCATGGTTTGAAGTGAATGAGGCCAATTTCCTTCTTTGTAGCTCTTGACACATGTTGGCTGCATGCTCCCTTCTTGCCTTGTTCCTAGCGCAGAAGGCTCCGGGTGGCGGGGCCGGGGATGACAAGAAAACGAGTGGTGTCATTCCCAAGGACTCCCAACACAGCTGTGTCAGCAGCTCTGGAGGCAGCCAATTCCAGCATGGCTGGAGAAAAAGAACCACAGCGAGCAGATCAGGGAAGAGCCGGTAGCTGCCTACATGCCCCTGCCACCTCCCAGAGCTGCCAATGTCACGCTGGCTGGCGTTCCCCTGAAAGAGACAAGCCCTGCAGGGCAAGGGCTGGCAAACAACTTCTCCCCAGAGTTTTGGGCATCAGCAGGTCCCTAACCAAGCACTTGGTTTCCCACATACCCTAAAAATCCCTGGCAAAAATGAAGCACAGGATGAATACCAGCTCCAAAGCCAGCTTTGGAGGGGCTGTAAAGCAACAATTGTTTTCACCAAAACAGCTCCACTGGGAGTTTCTCCACCGAAACTCTGGCTCCAAGACAAGGAACTCTACACCAGTCAAAATCCCAAGCACATCTTCAAAGCACAAGGCTGAGACCAGCCCGCAACATCTCATCCTTGTTATCCCCCATATCAAGAAATGTTCCTGAGAGAGTCTATGGCCATCTCCTGTTGGCCTTGGACCAAGCAGAGGGACTGGGAGATCTCACCTCTTCAAGCTGGAGTCACACAGGAATTCCTCACTCCAATCCTTGCCGCTGCATCCACGACCAAACTTCATCCCTCCCCACAACAATGGAAAAATAGCTAAAAAATGGCAACCATGTTTTCACTCCAAGTGATTAATGGTGCAGGACACCTGACACCTGGGGGTCCATCCCACGTTCCACTGAGGCTGCATGACTAGCACTGGAGGCACCACGCAGGTCTGCATCCCTGGATTAGGGCAAGAAGGTCCACAAAGGTGACACCAAAGCCACTGTGCAAACTGCTGGATAAGCCAGCAGCAACAGGGGCAGTGCACGGATATATTTTTCAGGTGTATTTATTTTTTGGCAGCTGCCACTGGTGTGGTGTCACCACCCCACCGTCTCCATTGCCGCCTGAGCCCAAGCACTCCCTCTGCTGCCACACACAGAACCACAAGTGCATTTTCACACCAGTTTTGGTGTGAACACACTGCAATGTCGCCTATCTTACAACAGCCCCTATCAGGTCATCCATAGCAGGGATGTCTGCTCTGAGCACACACAGGGCATTGCCACACTGTGTCTAGGGAGAAATTCATATGAAAAAATGCACCAGTGGCTTCCACCCCCCCTCCCGCAGAGGGACACAGATGAATCCACCCTCCTGGCTGCCCAAAACCGCAGCACATGTGACCCAGATAGGCTTTTTAGAGGAGCCGAGTCTCCAGCGGCTTCTGTTTGCCTTTCCCTTGTCTGCAGCAGCGTCGCATCTGGACCCTCGTCACAAGAGAAGGAAAAAAAAAAAAACAAACCCTCCCTCCTCCTGCTGAACAACCTCTCAATCAAAACAAAGCCAGTGCAGCAGCCAAGAGCTGGGAGGCTCTTTTGTTTAATGCTCAACATACCCTGGCTGGGCCAGCACGCCCCAGAGTGCCGGGAGCGGGTGCAGGGGCCCGCTGCGGGCAGTGTGGTGGGTGCAGGGCTGGTGAGGAAGGGGCCAGCTCGGCCACCAGCCCCAGGGTCAGCTCGGCCACACGACAGCAGCTGGTGGGGCAAAGCCAGCATTGCTCTTTCATGCACAGCCATTTTGCTGAGCCTGGCTGCTCGCTGAGAGGTGCCATTCCCTCCCAGCACCAGTGTCCCCCCAAATCAAACCAAACCAAACCCCAACTCAGCTCAAGCCATCCCCAGTGACCGAGGGACTGACCCAGCCACTGGTCACCATGCTCATGGGTGCTTCACCAGCACAAGCTCTTTTCTCTCCCTGCTGCAAGTATTTTAATTCCCTTTGCAGCCCCTCCAACTATTTTTTGAGGCTCCAAGGAGCTGCCCAGGCACCGACCACAGCTGAAGGCAAATCTTCTTGAGGTGCTCAGCCCATCCCAGAGACCCTGGAAGAAGAACCCCTCAGCAGGGTTATCACCAGTGGCTTTCATCAATATCAGCCCCATCCCTGGAGAAGTTATTGCCTGTGTCCCAACACACTGATGGCATCGGATTTGAGGAGAGCGTGCAACAAGCCAGGACACAGCCAAGATCCACACCAAGAAAAAGGATATTTAGTTCCAGAGGCTTCACCCCCGATGCAGCAACCAGAGCCATGGGGTCACACTGGCAAAACACATCCCATGCAGCCCAAGCCACGTCCACAGGCTCCATCACTGCTCCTTCACTGCTCCACAGGCACTATCACTGCTGTGTCAGACACGGCAGCAGGGGTGAACTCGCCCACGGACATAGAGACACAGAGCACCGGCTGACATGGAAAAGGGTCTGGCAAAACCCAAAGCAAAGCTCCTTCCTACACCCAAAAAGCACTCGATGGCTGCCAAACCTGACAGCAAGATATTGAAAGAACACAAAAGCAGAAGTAGAGGCAAGTGGGGTGAGCTGGTTGGGGCAAGAGCTGGCCACGGCATTGAAGCACCTCATCAAGAAAACATACTTGCTGCTAAGTTACTGCAGCCAGGGAGATACAACAGAACCTGCTGGCTGGCAGCTGCCGGCTCTGCACACACGTACTACGGGGAGGTCGCCTACCCCAGGCTGAAGGCAGTGGAGGAACACACAGTCTCCCTTTCTTCATCTGCAGATGGAGACTAGCTCCCCTGCCTGAAACGGAAGCAGGAGCAGCACAGGGTTAAGCAGAGGACAAGCTGACGGAGACCAAAGGTTGGGCTGAGTCACGTTGTGGCCGTTCCTGTTTCAGTCTGAGCAAGTTTCTCGCTTCCCAGGCAGGGTTTGTCCCCAGGCCAGAATGAACCTGCCGCCTTAATCCTCTCGATGCACTGCCTGGAGGAGCTGCCCTCCCTCCTACAGCCAGCACGTACCTCTGCTCTTGGCTTGTCCTTTGGACTCCACATGCAGTTTCTGGGGCATTGCTGCAGCTTTCAGGAGACAGGACGAGCCCAACGTCACATCCCCCACTGCATCCCATTAGTCCTCCACCCTGCCCCAGGCATCCGCCCAGCCTAAGGCTCTTCCTCAAGACACAAAACTGCTTTCTCACCCCTTACCATGCAGACACCTTTCTTCTCCTCACCCACAGCTTTCCCGAACCAAAGGAAGCCATCCAGCTGCCCCCAGGAGGCTGACGAAACACGGACAATGCTTCCTCCTAAGTGACACATGTTCCTGCAGATCCAGACATCAAATCCCTTCTCAAAACAGAGATCAGCCCTCCAGCCTGAGTCTTCACTGAGGGGGTTGTGCTTGAATCTGGACAAGTAAAATGGCAGAACCGTCCCCACCAGGTGTTGACATGGAGAAGATAGAATCATTTGGGTTAGAAGGGACTTTAATTCCCATATTTTTCAACCCCTTGCCATGGGCAGGGACACCTCCCACTAAGACCAGGTTGCTTCAAGCCCCGTCCAACCTGGCCTTGGACACTTCCAGGGATGATGCAGCCACAGCTTCTCTACGAAACCTGTGCCAGGGCCTCACCATTCTCACAGGAAAGTATTTCTTCCCAATATCCCATCTAACCCTGTCTTCCGCAAGTGGGAAGCCATTCCCTCATGTCCTGGCACTCCTTGCCACCAGTCCAGCTCCAGCTCTCCTGGAGCCCCTTTAGGCCCTGGAAGGGGCTCTGAGGTCTCCCTGGAGCCTTCTCTTCTCCAGATGAGCACCCTCAGCTCTCTCAGCCTGGCTCCAGAGCAGAAGGGCTCCAGTCCTCGGAGCATCTCCATGGCCTCCTCCAGACTCACTCCAGCAGCTCCACATCCTTCTCATGCTGGGACACCATGGCTGGAGGCAGCTCTGCAGGTGCGGTCCCACCTGAGCAGGGCAGAGGGGCAAAATCCTCCCCTCCCCCACTGCCCATGCAAGGGGATGAGCCCAGGGCACAGAGGGGTTTCCAGGTGCCAGCACACATGACCAGGGTGTGTGGAGCTTCTCATCCACCAACACCAAATCTCACATTGGTATCGCCAACTGCAAAGAGTTTCTGCAGCTGTATCAGTGAAAGAAATAAATCTTTAACAGTAACAACACAGCAATGCCCTGCAGGATACGACCCAAGGACCAGTCAGCTCCAGTGCTGGCTGTCACAGCGGCCAGCACAGATGGCTACGAGGGAACATAACAGCCAAGCATGTTGAGGTATTTCCCAAACCAGTTCCCAAGCTTCTGTCCTCCTCATGCTTTTCCCAAGCCAAAACACATTGTCCTGTACACCCCCCTGATGAGTTTCTGCCCCACAAACCCACCCAGGTGCCCCAAATCATAGGTGGACTTCCAGCATCCACAGCTTTTAGCAGCAGCATTCCAGTCCATCATGAAAAAGAGTATCTGCTGCTCTTCCTGGTTTCATTCACTTTGGTTCCACTGCCAGAACAAAGGAACAACATGTCTCCACAACACTCCTGAATTTTACAGGCTTCAATCACCTGCCCCAGGAGTCTTCCTCTCAAGTGGAGGAAGTACCAACCTCTTTAGTAGCCCTTGTTCCCGAGCCATCCTGTGGCTGACCAACCCCACCACCCTTTTCTCTGTGTATGCTGCCCAACAAATCTCTGGGATCCTCTCCCAATGCCACTGTGCCCTCCCCACCCATCCCAGTGCCCACATTGTGACCCCCAGGCCAAAGCAGAAATCCTCCTAGGGAACCTCTGGCTGCAAATATGGTGACATTGCTTCTCATACTCCCCAGCCACTCTCCTGACACCCTGGAACATGTTGACAGCAAGAGGGCCAAGCTGACCCGAGTGCACACACTTATGATGCTCACCCTGGGCATGACAAACACACGGCTTCACAGGCACACACCAATGACAGGTGTGTGCAGCTGGCATGGAGGAAAGCATAGACCTCCACGTGCTCAAGTCTTCCCCATCTGCACCAGAAATCACATCAGCCACTGTGATTGCTCAGAAACCAGCAAACAGTCCTGAAAAACAGCCACGTCCAGACACAGCCGCACAGCCACCTCAAGTCCAGCACCGCCCGGATGGACAGGCAGCCGCTCGTCCCATTGGCCGTCTGCTGCTGGCAGGGCTTTCCATGCCCCTGGTGACCTGGAAGAGCAGCTTGGCCAGCTCAGCATCACTGCCACGTGCTAGTAGAGGAGTGGCACATCAAACATCACCCACAGCCACCCACCAGCCCTGGATCACCACCACAAGTGGGACAGAGCCCATGTACCATCAGCAGACCTGGGAACAAGGCACTGACTCCTGTCAGCTCTGCTCCTTGTGCTCACCCACATGCCCATGCAGATCCCACATCCACTAACAATGCCAAGGGATCCTTCTCTGTACAAGATGCAACTGGAGAGAAATAAATTCCTTTGGGAGCTGCAGGGAGCCTTGACACACAAGGTGAAGTCAGCGGGATGCAGAGCACACCACAGACTCTTTGTGTTCCCTTGGGAGATGGAGCAGGCAAAGCACCAGGACATCACCTTGACTTCAGAGTGACAGAAGCCAGAGAGGCCTGGACCTATTCAGCACAGCCACAGTGCCAAGGAAAACCAAATCTCAGAGGGTACAGCAGGATGGTACCCGGAGCACAGTGTCTGCAGATGATTTGCTCACACATGGTTCCCAGCAGCCAGGCTTGACCAGTGTCATTCCATTGCCATGTCCAGACACCAGCACATCACACGGCCAAACCACCTTCACGCCACAACCAGGAGGCACCGGCCACACGTAAGTGCAGTACAAGACACACAGTCCCACTCCCTTGTCACCCACAACGCCACGTCCCAGGAATGCCATGTGAGAAGCAACGGCACCCATGCCCCAACACCTTTCTTACCTTCTCTGACTTCACCTTTTTCAGCTGCCGGCACTCACTTTCTCCATCCTCCAGCTCCGACTTTACTCCCAAGGGATTGAGCGCAGCTCCCGTGTCAATAGCTATACTCCCAAGCTGCTCAGCAGCAGCAGGCTCTGTCCCCTGACCCCCGTCATACTGTCCCACCCTCACTGCCAGGGCCAGGGGTTGCAGCACGCTGGGCTCCTTCTCCACTGCAGCCCCCGTACCCTCACTCCTTTCCTTCTTGCTTTTGGACGAGCTGCCCTCCTTCTCCTTCTTGGAGCCAGCCACACTGCGAGATGCCTTGGCCGACTTCTCCGAGCCCTTTGGGGTGACAGCAGGCACCAAACCACCTGAGTTCGCACCATCCCCAGAGCGTCCTTGAGCCTCCTTCTTGCCACCAGCTCCTTCACTGGGAGTGAACAGGGAGGAGCCTGCGGTGGGCTTCCCACTGTCCTTGCCAGTCTTGCTCCTTTTTGACTTGGATTTGCCCTCCTTGCCCTGAGGGCCCGGCACTGGGCTCACAAACTTGATGTTATCCGGTAGCGTCGCCACTGCATTGGGTGCCGGGAGCCCCACCTCCTTGGAGCCCGACATTTCCAGCTTCTGCTGATCCTTCTCCAAATCAGCGTCCAGGTCAATTATGAGATTCCCTACACCAATGTCCCACTCATCCCCGCTGTCATACGTCTCAACCGGGTTCGCATCAATTCCTTTCCCTCCGGAAGCTCCGCTGCTCAAGGACATCTTAGAGTTAACGGCCCCTCACAGTTCAAGGCTCTTCCCTGCCTCTACGACCTGAGGGTCACCTACATCCTTGGGGGGCTTCCAGTGGTCGGGGTCTGCCCAGGTGACGGCATCGCTGCTGGAAGTGAGAGCAAAGAGAACAGGGTTATACATGAAGAGCCAAGACGGATCATTGACAGCCACACCTGCAGGCAGGAGAGATCTGGGCAGAGTGAAACCCCCAACCGCCCAAACCCCCTTGCAGCATCCTTCTGCCACCCCCTGGGCTGGGACTGTTCCACAGCCGCCCCTGCAGAAGCAGCCATCTGGCACCGGTCCTCGATCAATACCAGCCCTGGCAGGTCACGGCTCTCGGTTCCAAGACATTACTCACACATTTCCCCACTCGCCATTTCCCTCTGAATTATCGAGCGCTGCCTCTGGGAGGGAGGATTGATTCCTCTCCTGCCAATGCCACCCGGAGGGAGGGCTCCTCTCCACGCCAGCCTCGCTGCGAGGGACAAGAGCTGCTTGCCAGCAAAGTCAAGTGCCTTGGTGGGAAATAAATCCCAGGCTTCAGAGTGCCTGTGACACTTGGGATGTGTCAGAGCAGTAACCAAAGGCCAAATCACAGCAGGAAGCATAAGGGTTCCCATCACACACCTCTGGGCAGAGCAACACAGCACCCTGATTTGGGGTGTTTGCCACCATCGCCTCTGGCCGTGATAAGCTTCCAATGGGAAATGGAGACACAATTGTTCAAGTACCCAGTCTAAACTGGGAAGAGGGGGCTCAGCCCTACCTGCCCACGTCGCAGCTGACCCCGGTGAGCCCAAAATATCTCCTCCCTGCTTCCCAGCCTCTCCCCCAGGAAGAGAAACAAAAAAGACACCCACACAACCTGACACAGCACCCGAGTCATGCCAATTACCCTGACAAGACATAATTAACACATGTAACAGCTTCTTCCCAGCACCGCCCAGCCAGGCCACCTGCTCTCCAGAATCCTTAAGAAATCTTTGACCACCCATTTGGATGAGCCTTCTCTCCAGCAGCACTGTTCTCCCCTTCCCTGCCAAGCTCCAGGCCTGCCTGCTCCTGGTACTATTTACAAGTGACACTTCAAAAACAGGTGACTTAAAGAAAAAAAAAAAAACAAACCACACCATACACACATAAATTTCTTCAAACCCCAGCAGGCAGGAGCCTGGAAAGCAGCTTCACAGTGCATTTCCAGAGACGCAAACACTGTAAGAATGCCAGGGATTCTTTCATCAGCCAGGCTGCCGCAGCCAGACCATTTTCCATCTGCTCCCCACAGCATCCTCGGCTCTGTACAGCTAATAATCCGCTCTCTGACAGGTCGTTACGGAGATTTTTAACCCCAGGAGCTGGGGGGCTTGCGTGCAAGCTGGAAATGAAAAGCACTGACCTCTCATTTCAGCGGCAGGAAAGTGCCGAATCAGGAGATCACTTTGTGCACTGGAGTCGCTAACGGCTTCCCAAAGCTGCCCTGCGTGTTTCTATGGCCACCTCCTCCTCCTCTTTCTACTCCTGCCCCAGCACCTGCCCCCCAGTTCCAAGCTGGTGTGTCCAAACCAACCCCATCAACCAGCCTCTCCAGAGCCGCTCTCCAAATTACTGATGGGGTTGGTGATTGGCAGCAACCACCTCACCCCTGCGTGACATTCTTTGTGTCACGGATCCACAGCAACTCCTTTGTGCGGGTGGGCAAAGCCAGTAATGAGCTGGATGAACCAGATTTTTGGCTGGTACCAGTCCCTTCCCAGCCCTAAGATGAGGCATGGAATTCAGCAACAATCCCAATGAACCGGTGGACCACTGATGACCACTAAAGCACAAGAACAACCCACAGGAGCTGACAGCAGAGGATGCAGTTCAGTCTCCAAATACAAGGGTTGCCGACTCAAAGCTGGAGCACGCAAAGAGCCATGGCAAACTCAAGTCAGTGGGAAAAATAAACAAGGATCTGCCCTTGCAATGGCAGGAAAATGATGGACAATCTGCAGGGCTGTACTGCAACATGCATAGCATCACCTATTCCACACAACACCTGCACTATGCTAGCTTGGCCAGCTCTCCACTCCCACCAGGGAATTCCCCTTGCTTCTCCAAATATGCACATACACATGCACACACATCTCTGTAAATATTATTTATACATGTGAAATAAGGAGAGCAGATGAGCGGGCCTTGGGTCTGAAACTCTGCAAACAGCAGCAGCTTTTGCCAATTCCTACCACAACAAAAGGAAGAAGGAGCCCAGGAGTCCGCTGGGTCCCCGGCAATTAGAGAGCCAGGAACAATCAAAGGGTTAGAAAACATGAGAAACAAAAACCCTCACCCTACGGAGGAGGCGCCGACGGAGCCCAGGCTCTGCTAATGCAGACGGAAGGGAACCACAAACAGGACGGACAGGAACATGCTGGATTGGCAAGAGCCGGGGAAAGGCACATCGTGCAGAGAGCAGGGCAGGGAACTCAAGACATGCCACCACAGGAAGAGGGACTAGGGCAAGGATCAGCCCTTTCCAGACCAGAGCTGAAGGCTGGGACCCTGGAATGTGACCTGGGGGATCTCCTGAGTATCCTCCATTGCATGTGACTCTAAAACATTTTCCACAGCTTTGTCCCTCCCCAAAACTCCCATCCCAGTTCCCCATTTCTCTACTCCACTATCACAGGCTCAGCCTCTGCAGCCAGAGGAGCATTTGGGGGATCCCTCTCCCAAGACAGATCCCCAGCAATCCCAACCTGCCACACCATCATTATTTTGGGTGCATAGGAACCCCCGGCTACCCTACCCCATGACCCAGAAAAAGAGGTGCCTTGCCCACTGCCTGCTTTGCCCAAGCTGGAGAAGCACCGGGTGGTATCCAGATCCTCCCCACTCTCCTGCCGGGGGAGTAATGTTGCCACAAATCACAGTATCTCAGAAAACAGAACGAGGAGATTGATCCATCTGTAAATGTGTCCTTCCCCTTACCTCCTGCCATCGCAGGATTGATCCCCGCACAACATGAAAAGCATGTGCTCACTTGTTGGCCTGGAGACCTGCCAACAAAGCGTTTTAAGAGCAGTCCTGGAGCACAGATCCTACAAGGAGACAGCTTTCTGCTTGGGAATGCTGCACACACACAGCACCAGACATGAATAATTCAGCTCCATTAGGTGCTGAAACCTCTATAATCCACATCTATGGGCTGAGACAGAGCCAAACTGTATTTGGAGACAAACCTGAAAGTTCACTTTCAGGGCTGCACACACACCTAGAAACATTTCTTCCAACAGAACAGCTCCACTTTCAAAAGGCAGCAAGGAAACCCCACCAGTCCCTGGCTCTTATGTGCTAAAACTGGTGCAGGATGCTCAGAACCCGCCAAGCCTGCGCCACTCCGGCTTTCTCTGCTGGTTACCAGTGGCCAGGAGACCAAAGCTGGCAAGGATTGACCGCCCAAGGGCGGCGAGATGTAGGAGAAAGCTCTTTTCCTGGCAGCAACCAGCCCACATATAGGGAGACTGTCTCATAGCCATGTGCTCCAGCCTGCAGCGCACCAGGATCAGCCTCTGGTGGCTTCCAGACATGACCGACTGCAATTTTCACCCTGATTAACTTTCAGGAATGCCCGCAAGAAGGAGCAGCAAAGAGGACAGGGAAGGGGAGGAGAAAATTTGCAGGACACAGCATTTCCTCTGGCGGGCACAAGGCAGGGAGCAGAGCGTTTGGAGAGATGGTTGCTCTGGCCAGCACCGACCCTGGAGAGCAGAGCCCTCCACTGCCTCCCGAAAGAGCCAAAGGCAGCGGCATGGAAGGGATGCTGCCCCGCCCCAGCTTGCCAAACCCCCAAAGGGCTCCCCACAAGCCCCCAGCTGAGGCAGCAGCACTAGGGGCTGCAGTGCCGAGGCCCTTCCTCCAGCCGCTGGCAGCCAGCCAGCCGCTCTCCCCATCCGCTGCCTCTGCACAAGATCCCTTTTTGTTTCCTTTTACGACTAAAGAAACTCGGGGCGGTGGGGGGGAACACGCTGCCTTCCCCGCACTGCTGCGCTCCACTCCCCCCTCAGTTCCTACCTCCGCGCCTGTAATCCCCCAGCTGGGCTTGTTTGGGTTGGATTTTTCGTAAGTAACTCCCATGTCTTTTCTACAGATTTCTTTTTAAGATGTTCCCTTTCTCCCCGCCCCCTCTCTCTAGAGCTGGGGGAGAGAGAAGAGAAAAAAAAAGAGAGAGAAAAAAAGAGAAATGTTGAATGTGAGCCAGCTGGCACGAACAAGAAGAGACAGAGAAATCTGCACAAAGGAGCTTCCTCACTCGCTGCTTTCAGCTCAAGAAATTACACAGAGGAGGAGGGTTCGCTCTCCCCCAGACATCAGTCAGGCCGTAGCAGACAAAGGAGATTTGCCACCATGACACCCTCCAGAACTGCCACCCAACAGGGGCAGGATCCCTCCACCGCCTGCGCCCTGTGGGAGTCCGAGCTGTTGCAAAACACGCCAAGGCACAGGGCTTCAAAACAAGCTGTTCAATGTGGAATTAAGCAAGATTTTGAATGGAGGAGCTGTGCTCCCGCCTCCACGCTCACACAAGGCGCCAGGAGAACTTCAGTGGCTCTCGGGGCTGAGCAGGATGGCGCCAGCAAGCTGCCAGGAGGGAGAAGGCTGAACCCAATTTGAATAAAATGGAGCCACCCTTCTTTTTTTAATATGGAGGTGCACTCCATCAAGACTACATCTTCCAGCATGCAATGCAGCCACAGCGCCCAGAGAGACACTGACAAACTTAGGCCAGGACTCCCAAGTTTCCCACAGCTGAGCCTTGACACTGGAGATGAACCTGAGACAGGGCAGCACTCACGCGATGAGTCATTTGCTGGCATTCTTGAGAAAAGCTTGAAATACTTGAGTCCAGGCATGACAAAAGCAGGACAGACAAGGTCAGTGGAAGAGGCTGGAGATGGAGGAAAGCGGAGAGGTGAGCAGAGACCACCTTGGTGCAGGGTAGACAGGCAATCGCCCTACCTGAAGCAAAGCTCCAGAGACTTATCAGCCACAACACCCACCTGCTCCCAAATACACACTAAGGCCTCAACTTCACATTCATCATCAGGCAAAAGATGCTCCTGGCATCAAAATTCAACCTCATGCCCAACTCCCATTCACTCATGACTTTAAAACATGACTTCTATAGCAAGTTTTTGTTGTCATGTGCTCCACACAACTGCAGCACATGACAACATCCAGCAAAGCTGTCAATACAAAAGACAGGCACACAGTGCCAGTGTGTTTGAAGAAAATACCAGCATAGCTAAAACCTAGTGTTTGCTTTTTAGTGACACTTCTAAAACCCCAACACCATGAGGATCAAGTCGATATAGGGTTCAAAAATCCAGTGTTCTTGAACAGGTCTGACTAGCAAAGCCACGCTCATGAGAACCCCTAGCTTCCCTCAACTCCCAACAGGCTACACACAGCCCTGATACACGAGGTACACAGAAAGGGGGAACACAAAGAGTTTCAGGCTGTCCTTATATTGCGGAATGGGGAAAACTGGAACAAGCACCTCTTTAATCCTCCCATCAGTCTTGCAAGTGTCATTATCAAAGTCCAAATTTTTTGTCTATTTGTGCCTCGAGAGCCCACAGTTCTTCAGATTTACTATTATTTGATTTTGATGTCTGTCAACTTGTGCATTTTTTTCAAGGTACTACTTCTGTACTGAATAAAACACAGCTCACATTTCCTCTGTCAACTCACAAGGAAGTCCAAGAGCTTCATATTTCAACAAAACTATCAGCAAGAGAACCATACATGGTCCTCAGCACAAGGTCCTCAGGTCAAGCAGGAGGCACACTGATACCTACAGACCCACATGAAGGCACCAAACCCTCCATTCCGTTCCTTTGAAGGATGGCTGGCAAACAGCACCTTCTTGGAACATCTGCTCACACTCCACTAAATTGCACTGCTGGAGTCACTTCTCCAGTGGGAAGCTGAATAAGCACCATCATTACACACAAGCCTGAACATACATGTCTACATCACTCAGGTCACAGAACCGCAGAGCAGAGCAGACTGGAAGGGACCTTGAAAGGTCACCTGTTCCAGCCTTTTGTGGAAAAGGGAGATCAGGTGAGATTATCCACCACCCTGTCCAGTCACACCTTGAAAATCTCCACTGGCATGGACTCTTACTGTGTCCTGGAGGGGGTTGTTTCAGTGAATGGCTGCAAAAAATTTCTTTCTTATGTTGAGATGAAACCTCTCCCAGTGCAATTTTTATCTGTTGCCCCTTGACTTCTCTACATGGCTCCTCTTTGTAGCTGCCCGTAAGTCCAGCAATGTTCCTGCACACACAGCACCCCTGCAGAGAGCTGACGGACCTCCTGCCAGGCAGGAGCCAGGTTTGCAGGAAAGGCCACGGTGCTAGGATAACACAGTGGCACGGACTGGAGGAGCATCAAGCACAGCATGAGCAGGCAAGAGTCATGCCAGCGCTTTGCTACAGCTCTGACAGCACCGTCCTGTGTGAGCCACATCCCCTTTCCAAGCCTCTGCCATGGAGATGAGCAGGAGCAGCAAGGCTCAGGCTCTGGATCACAGAGGATGCCAGGATAGACATACTCCAGCAAGCATGACCTTGCAGACTCTAAAATCTCATGCAGCTGAATATGGCCAAGGTCTTTCTCAGCTGCTAAATCCACAAGGGCAAACTGGCGCCCAGTGTCTAAACTTTTGGCTGTATAGGGAATTGAAAAACCCACATGTGTGGGAGAAAAAGTATTCAGTAGGTAAAATGACAGAGCAGCTTCCTTCCTGCAAGCTCAGCTCCCAGATCTATCCTGAATCAGGGCTGCCCAACAACGATTTACCTCTCACTGTTGTGTCTGCATGCTGGAAGACAACCCTGTGTAACTGCCATGCCCAGACCTGTATGTGATGGTTTAACAATAACCAGAAACACAGCCCCAGCTTCACCCACAATCTGCATCCCCTGCTCACCCCATGACCCTCATGTGCTACCCTACTGGTATCATAGCATCAGTGGCACCCAGCAGATGCCTGGCCGGTACTGGGAGTGCCACAGGAGCAGAGTGGTGGGGCCACAGGGTTTGGGTGTCAAAGGCTGACACACGGACCATTGGCAGCTACACAGTGCCAAAAGCAAAGCAACACCATGAGCAATGACCAGCCAGGATTAACATGGAAGCCCTTTGGGTGAGTCTACCCCAGACAAGCCAGTGCAGCACCAGACATGGTCCCAGTGTTGCCCTGCCAGCACAAAGGCCATTCTTGTTGAGCTCAGCCAGCCATGTTGCTGCTGGCTGGTGCAAAAAAAAAAAAAAAAAAATTAAACACTCAAAAACGAGACATCTGAGCCAATCTGCTTGGCACCGCAATGCTTCCCCATAGGGATAAAGCTGGGGAAAGACTGTCCGTTGAACAGAGTGCTGGTTTTCACTGGGAAAGTGGAAGAGCCATGTGGATTTAAAACCAGTGCAGTTACATCCTTGCTAACCCCAACACAGAAGGGAACTGATTTTATGAGAGGCTTAAAGGTATCTGAACTGGTGGCCTGTCCTTTTGCGCAGCCTAGAAGGGGGTAGAGGGCACATAAAAATAACCCGAGAGGTTCCCAAACTTCAGCACTCCATGCAGGCTGGAAGACTGCCAGCAGCGAGAGGAAGCAGCAAGATGGATGTGACCAGGAAAGATCCTCAAAGCATCAGTCATGGAAATGAGAAGAAAGAAGACCTGGCGAAGACCAGAGACCAAATGGGTATAAATAACCACTGGAGTAAGTGCCAGAAAAGGGAGCCTGCCCTTTTCCCCTGCTCACCCAGCGCTGTCAGCAGGAATGCAGGAATGGACCCAGGTGCTGGCAGTATCCCAGCTCAGGGTGTTGGTGGGAGCAAGGCGGGCGCTACTCAACTGGCCATTTGCTCCTTTTCCTTACAGGGCTCCTCACCTTGCTCCTGGCCTCCCTGCTGTTCCCCAGCCCCATCATGGGCCCAGTCCCAAACTGGGTTCTCATGGTCACAGAGATGCAGGTATCCAACAAGGATCACTCTCCACAGAAGTACAGCAGGAACAGCAAACCAGTGGCTGCACTGTCACTCTGCACCAAAGTCAACATCTCTTTTCCATCTTCTTCATCCAAAAGAAAAGCACCAGAGTGATCCCAGCTGAGCAGTGTCTCCTGGCCACAGCCCTGCCTTGACAGGAGAGGGGCACAGCAGTGCTGGTCAGAGAGAACAGACAGCCACTGGCTTGCTTGCTCCCAGGGAAGGGAGAGGTTCTGGGCTTTATTTCCTTTATCTTTCCTTTTAGGAGCAGAGCATGTAGCCAGCCTTGGCTGTTTCCCAGCCTTCAGAAGAGGATGAACATCTCTCCATTGCTCCAAAACCAAAGGAGCTGCCACTTCACCTATTAATGCCTTTAATTCCCTTCATTCGATAACCAATTAGGGCACCTTGGCTCCCAAAGCTGAGGCTCCGTTTGTAGCAAGGCCAGTGCGTGCGGCTGTAATCCCTCTTCCTGTCGCATCATCAGCCTGAGAACACTTTGGGAAAAAAACAACCAGACTATGAAGTAAAGGAGGAGGGAAGGCAGATGTAGACAGGGACAAATGCAAGCAGAGCAAGTACCATGCAGAGAAATCCCCTTTTTTTTTCCCTGGGAGGGATAATAAATAGGTGTATCTCCTAGATTAATACGGCACATTTGCAGAGCTCTGATATCCATCAGAAAGTTGCTAATTCGTGTTAATGACCCATTGCAAATTGCCGAATTTTGTGAATTAGCCAGAGAACAGGAATACAATAAAACCCAAAGAAAAACATGCATCAAAGTGGGCTGGGCTTATTTGGGGAGTCCTAGTGCACTTGGAATTATTTGTGGCAATGGATGCAGAGAGAAGGTGCAGGTTAGATGTGAAATCCCCTCAAAAATAAACAAGAAATCTTCAGGACAAGAAGAAATTTCAACAAGGCTACTAAACCGTTGGGGAAGGAGAAGCAATCCTCCCAGAGATGAGGAAGATTCTTCCTCTCCTATTGGATTCATGGTGGTTAGTTAGTGAAATCATTACACACCTCATTTTCACTCCTTTAAAGCTGCACAGCACACTCCTCCTGGTCTACCCTTCATCCCCTTGGAGAAGCTCCAAGTCAAATCTTTGGACCCACTTGAACCAACAATGCTCCATTTAATCCAAACCACAACTGGGCTCTGCAAATTCAGTAAAATCAATTTTGTTATCAATAAATCAGCATAACCCCATCACATGATGGAGCACTGTAGAGATCTCATCATTCCAGCCACTGGAAGAATAAGCAGCCCAAGAAAAGCTTAGAGGGAAATCCAATGCCACAAAACCTTTCTGTGCTTGGGGAAAGAGCAGCATAAAGCAACAATGTCATCTTTCCTTTTCTTACACCATGAACATGGCAATGAATTGTAGAAGTTGAGCATTTAACATTTCAATACAAAATATCAAGGTTGTTCTGAAATTATCCTCATTCATCCACAAAAAACTGCACTTGTATCCTTTCATACCCTTCATACCACATCTGAGCTGATGCTTAGCAGCTACATCCGTGGGTTTTTGTGCATGTGAAGGACACTCAGCTGCAGCGAAAACAAAACAACCTCTTGGGCTTGTCTCAAAAACTGATTTTTCACCCAAATGCAGATGGGAATTGGTTACGTTTAAAGAAAAAAAAAAATCAATCACAAGAGCAACTGGAGTCCCAGAGCAAGCTTCCTGGTCAGGCAGCCATGCCCTATTTTCTTACTGTAAGACTGTTCAAGCTCAACCTCACTCCTTCCTCTGACACCACGTCACACCTCAAGGCACTGACCCTCAGTAGCAGGAAAATGCATCTGCATGGCAAAATAAGCCATATCCCAGCGGGATGTCTTTTCCTGCCCTTTCCCAACACAAAGCAACACCCTTCTTCATCCAAGTCAACCCAGCATGGGGACATGGAGAAGACCAGCTGCTGCCAGGGTGGCCAAAGCTCTGGTTCAGGAGCCACATGTGGCCACCAGTGAGCTCCCAGGACAGTTGCATGCTCTAAGCCAGCTCATCTACCTACCCCTGACCTTAGAAAAGGTTCTTCACACCCACACAGGCTCCTGAGCACATCCCCACCCCAACCCCAAACCCTGATGGAGTCAGACACTCCCATGCAATGGCATCCTCATCCCTCCACTCACTGCCACAAGCACCCAAATTAGGATCTTCCCAAGTAAGCAGGCAAGACCCAAGGGAAAAAGACAAGCCATCTCCATGCCCAGAGAGCCCATGAAGCATCAGAAGAGGTACCACAGCAGAACTGCAGACGGCCCAGGCCATCTCCAGGTGCTAGAGGGACTTTGGTGCTTTCCAGAAAATATCGCCACAAATCATCATCAGTTGCAATGGAACAGAGGTTTGGGAACAGATACATGATGCTCCCAACCCCAAGGCTGGGGAACCAGCAGTCCATATGCTGCAGAAAGCCTGCTACGATAACCATGGACTTCTCCATGGCCTCAGTGGGCGACCACGCCATGGACTCCAGCACGGATCCACTCGCTGCCTTCACCGCATACAAGCAACCGAGCCCGGTTAAACTGTCACCAGCTCCTGGCAAGGTCACCGGCAGCCTCATCTACTCTCAGCAGGGAGCTGGCACGTGCCGCACTCCCCAGGAGCACTGCTCGCTCGCTACCTGCCCCCAGCAGCTCCCTGTCTCTGGCCAGGAACACCAGCAAGGAGCCAACACTCAAAGGGCATCACTGCGCACACAGGATGTCACACAGCCCCGGAACAACATACCTGGGACCATAAATACCATCTTATTTACATAATGCTCTGGATAAAGGGGACAAAGAGGCTTATTGCATTACATCTGGGACTAGCATTGCATCAGCGCCCACAGGCCCTAATCCCAGTCAGAGCCATGCTGCATAGGGCGTAGTGGGACAGCGCTGAGGTGCATCCTCACTCCCGGCCCAGCCACAGTCGAGCTCATGGCTCTTCCTCTTCCCACCACAAGCATGCAGAGAAAGATTCCTACACCCCAGAAATGCCAATTAAATCAGGCACAACACGTGACTTTGGTCCTCAACCACCATCAGCTGAGCCCAGGAGTGGGATCCCAGATATGGGTCTGCCACCTGTCGTGGCCTGGACACAACATACAGACATCGACTTTGTCTGGGGAATGATGCCCACATGGAAGCACTAGAAAGACCAGGCAGCTCCTAGTTTTCTTTAATTGACGCAATCACAATTAAGAATACACTGCAAATATAACCTGGAGGCCATGTTTGATTCAAGGCAGCCGTGTTCTCTAAGAGAATAAACCAGATGGAGTGAACTCTGGTCCATCCTTCTTGCTAATTCAAAATAAAGACACACAAGATGTTGGGTAGCTCCAATACCATGTGAGAACACCTCAACTGCCTTTGCAAGTCCTTTCTTCCCAGAAATGCACCTTTTCAGCTCAATTTACAGGGAAAAAGCTTTAGAGGCAGCAGAAGTGATGCCGTCACCACCGACATTTGACAAGCCAGGTGCAAGGAAGAATGAGGGGACTTTGCAACTGAAGCAAGGGAGGGATTATTTGGGGCTACCACCCAGCACAGGGCTACAGATGGACAGATGGATCCCCCCAAAAAATCACACCGCTTTCAGCATGCACAGTGATAACAAGTGTGTTAAGAGACACCTCCATGCACACACACATAGGCCCCTGAGGCTAACGAGCAGCCTAATGGCGACTCACCAAACACACAGACCAAGTCTGAGTGCCTGGCTTGGAGAAAGGAATAAAACGCCCTCTCTGTACTCTGACTGTACTCAATTACAGGTCATTACAACTTGCTTGATAATTAATTTCCTCCAGTGGCTCCAACCAGAGGCAGCCCCTGCCCTACACACCAGGCCAGTCCAAGTGAAACATTAAATCCTTGTCCTTTTCCACCACAGAGACACCACGCTTCCAGTGCTGCGCACGTCTCCCTTCTCCTCTCACAGGAGAGGAGAAAACCTCACTGGATGAACGAGGGTGTAAAAGGACAAGGAATTGTGTTCTGCGACTGAAACAGCTTCAAAACAATAAATTATAAATTATTTCTGGTCAAGAGTTAATCAATATAAAATCAGCAGCCTGGATTTTCTGAGTGCCCTGCATGTGCGGTCGCATACTGTCAACAAAGAGCCAGAAATGTGCGGCATAATCCAATGTTGGAGTCATCACACAAAGCATGGAAATAGGTTTTCCTGAGGATGTCCAGGCAAGGAACTGCCTGCACACGATGGAGCCCGAAAGCCAGCCCTGACACCGGCATCCTTGGATATTCTGGAGGAAGGGGAAAGAGCCCGTGGGGCTCTTCGGTGCACACTTTGGAAAATGAGTGTCTAACGCCTCCTCCAAGGGAAAGGGCCTTCCCAGAAAGGGGGGCGGNGAAAGGCAAAAGGAAGGCTGCCGGGAGATGGAGGGGAGCCAAGTCTCGAAGACCAGACCTGAACCTGTGACCTTCCCCGTGTACACAACGGGCGGGAGAGCGCACGGCAGGAATGCTTGCCCCGCCGGCCGCCCCAGCCCTCGCGGGACACCCGGCCACGTTGTCACCGGCGGGGTCCCCTCCGGATCGGCCCCCCTGGGCAACAGG
>VZTJ01005497.1:432407-472914 GCA_013397795.1 Orthonyx spaldingii
AACGCGGAGCGGCGTCCCCGGGCGGCGGGAGAACGCGGAGCGGATACCGCGCCCGAAGGATCGGGAGCCGGCGCGAGACAAAGCCCGGAGCGGAGCATTCCGTGCCTCAGGAGCCGGCGCCGCCTCGGAAATGGCGGAGGGAATCTTTTGGGGGTGTTTCAGGCTCTGAGCAGTGTCTTATGAGACCTCAGCCTGGCACGGTCCCCCCCAGGCCACGCTTTTAGCTCGAGCCGGTACAGACAGGCAGGGGTCGTCACCACCCCGGGGCATCCACACCTACCTCAAAGCCCACCACACAGTGCCCCACGCTGCCACATTTCCTTTCCAAACACTCTTCTGTATGGAAAGAGCACCTGGATCCCCAGCCGTTCTCATGCCCTGGATGTGATGTGCCCCAAACCCTCTGCTTCCCACCCAAAGCCTGAGCACCGATCCTGCTGACCAGGGAGGAAATTCCAGCTCATCTCAACCCTGGCCCCTGGACACCCCAAAACCTCCCCTCCTTTTCCCAAAGCCTCAACATCAGCCACCCTCCTTGGTGAAGAAATTTCGCTTCACGTCAGTGGAGGTGTCCCAGCACTGTCTCCATGACAGCCCAAAACCAGGAAGGTGAACCGGTGCAGCAAGCTGTGCCAATGGGAGATGGGATGCAGGATCCAAGCTGGCATCTGTCAGTGCCCAGCACGGAGCAGGCACACGCAGGAATCCGCAGGTCCTGCAGATGGAGAGGGGAGAACCAACTCCATCCACCCAGCCAGGGCCTGCTGTGGGTATTTCAGCCTGAAGAGGTGCCACCAATCCTTGACTGTGCCACCATCCACTGTGGTTTCAGGAGGGCACCAAAGGAGATGCCCATTTCTTCTGATGCTTTTTGCCCCAAACAAGGACAATATGAGACCCAAATCCCTGGCAAAGGAGGTAATGCCGAGAAGGCCAGAGGTTTGGGTGTCTCTCCAGCTTTTGGGGATGGGGCAGGTGGGAGGGAGCCAGAAGAGGTTTAAAGCAACAGGAAAAGAGAGATGAGAAGAGAATTCTTACAGCCCAAAAGAGAGAAAAAAGAAATCCATCCTTATTCTGATGAAGAGGAGAAACTGTTCTTGCACAGCACAGAGCCAATGCTCACAGGCTCTAAGACAACCTCTCTTAATAAAACCAGGTCAGTTTTTACTGAAGTATTTTCAAGGATTGGGTAAAAGGTTTTCTGGGCATTTGGTGTTGATGTTCAGCAAATCTCAGATCAGGAACGGTGCTTCCAAGGGTGGAAAAACCAGCGTCAGACAGGAGCGCAGGACAAACCAGGGATGGGTCAGTACATCATTCCTGGCAAAATTGTGATGCCACTAATACAGGAGGAAAATAAAACCCCTGCCAGGCAAGGCAGTTCCATTGGGAATGATCTTGGCATTGCTCCAACGACATGATTTGCCACGACCATGAGCAGGGCCTGCAATCCAGCCTGCCAGCGGCTGTTGGAGATCCCACAGAACATGACAGATGACGGTGGATGTGAAATCCTTAGGCATGAAACCTGCAGGCACCAGGTAGATGTGAGCTGTGAGTGACAAAGGACAGGGAGGTGACAAGGAAGCTGCCACTGTCAGAAGTGGATGCAGGAGATGGATCTGATTTAATACAGAGCCAAATCATGGGCTCATATTAAAGCCCGGCTCAGGCATGGGATGGGTGACCCATCTGGGGAAGCAGTACCTCGGGATGGGCATTTTAACAGGCACTAGGTGTGATGGGCAGGTGGGATTTTGTGGGATTGCAGAGTTGGTACAAGATCCCACTCTGTCATAGTCTTGTCTGATGGTGCTGCATTCCTGGAGCAGGAGCTGGAGCTGCTGGGGCTGCACCACCTGGAGTCAGCCTGGCACCTCCTCCCGAGGTGCTCAGACTTCCAACCCTCTGTGTTCTGGCTCTCTCACACAGCCCACACGAAGGCCTCTCCTGCCTCCTTCTCCCCAAGGCTCCAGGACCCCAGGATGATGGCCCAAGCCCCCCACCCCTCTCCAGCTCTGCTCCTATTGGCACTGTAGATATTCCCCATCACTCTCAAGGGACATCCACCAGGACAGTAGGATCTCCATGTAACAAGAGTGTAG
Source organism: Orthonyx spaldingii (assembly GCA_013397795.1). Lineage (NCBI taxonomy): Eukaryota > Metazoa > Chordata > Aves > Passeriformes > Orthonychidae > Orthonyx > Orthonyx spaldingii. Next base: position 434,513 of record VZTJ01005497.1, read on the forward strand.
GGAAGTCTCCAGGAATCCCAGCACAGCTGACTGGACCATAGTGGTGGGACACAAGGTACAGAGCGGATGTGGGGATGGAGCCAGAGGAGGAAGGAAACAGGAGAATCCCATAGCCCTTGGCTACACCGAACAGCAGTTCCCACACCATAAACTCTGTGCTGATCACACAGCTCAAAGCTGAAACACCCGTGAGCATCTCCCACTGAGTAACAATGTGGGAATTATCCCACTGAGGAATAACATGGGGCATTGGATACAACCCCACCATTTCCAGCACCTCATAGATCCCACAGGCAGCAAATGGAGCCAGAAGACAACTCCCAGGGCAAAGGGCATGGGACGATTTTCAGTGCTGCAGCACGAAGGCTTCACACCCTCCTCCTCCTCCTCTCCCACGGGGGAGAGGGCTGGGACCAACCTATGCCCAGGGACTGTGCCAAGCAGTCAAGCTGGCAGCTCCTACCACGTTCCTGGGAAAGAGGAGAAGAAGGGATGCTGGGAGTGCTGGGGGATCACTCTGTCCCCTCCAGAGCAGGGTGGGCTCAGGGTAATGAGGAGGAGCTCTTAGACCATGGCAAGGCAGAGTCTGGAGCACCACAGCACAAAGGGATCACAGCCCAGTACACACCAGTGCATGATGAGCACAGACACAGCAACGTGGGGAGGGGCTCAGTGTGAGGGAATAGAGAAAAAGGCAAAATTCAGCTTATTCCAAAGGTGTTCTAAATATAGCTGCTGGGGGCAAGGTCTTGGGGGGGTAGCTGCTGCTTTGGTACAAATCAGCAGAAGGATGTAACTTGGGCACTCAGCAGTGACTCCAAATGGCTGGAAGAGCACCTGTGAGCAGGCACAGAGCCCACCTCTAACCCCAAATCTCCCATCCCCACTTTGTAGGGCTCAGGCTCTCTGGCTGTTGGGAACCATGCCCTCATTCCCTCAGCTTCTCACCCTTCTCCTCCATGTGTCTGACTGCATCCAGCCAGAAACACCTCAAGGCACTTTTGGAGAGGGAGATCCTGCCAAAGCCAGGAGGGAGCTGGGCTGGCCGCTGCCAGTGAGCTCCCCATGCCTATTCTGGGACTCGCTGCTCCTGGGGGTGCCAGTGAGTGTTGAACCCCATCCTGTCAAGCTCTATCTCCCACCCACCCTCTTCTGCAGCACAGTACCTCCCCAGAAGCACAGGGCTATTGGGCCAGGTCTTGGTGAAAACATGTCTCTTTTAATACTTTTGGAATACAAGAGATACAGCAATACCTAAAATCAATCTGGGATCAGGGATCCATCTTGCACCTGCTTTCCAGAGCTGAGGACCATCCTGGCACCCTTCAGAGGCAGTTGGGTGCTTCATGGGAACCAGTGCTGCTCCCCGGCGCTCACCTCATGGCTTTCTGCTTCATTAACCCCTTCTTTGCTCCCTGATGGATCTTTGCATCCAACTTCCCTGTAAAGAGGGGATTAAAGAAAAAAAAAAACACAACAAACCCTCATCACTCTTTATTTTTAAATGCTATTTGCAATGCAAATGAGCTGGAGGCAGCAAGGTCTCCTAGTTAGTGTGTTCCTGTCACATCCAATTATCCTGCTTGAGGAGCCAGGCGTTTCCAGCTGCCCTCCACAGGCGCGACACTGGGGAGCCAGGGGCAAGCATGTCTGACGTGGCCAAGAGATGCCAGAGAGGGGGAAAATCAGCGAGGAGGAGAGCAAACCAACATCCAGCAGTCGCCTGCCACTACTGGGGGGAAACCAACTCCTGCGCCTGCCCGTGGGAGGCACGTCCACGTGCTCCAAGGAGATGGGGACTGTCAAGCAACGCGTTGGGAACGTGCTTCTCCATGATGCGGCAAAAGCCAGGATTGGGGACAACAAACCCTCAGCTCGGGATGATGGTGCAATAGGCAGTGATGTGGACACCTGCTCCACATTGCCAAGTGACAGGCTGGTGGTCTCCAAGCCCACCTGCTGCCTTTGCCACCAGGGAAAACCTCAGCCAGCAGCTCCAGTGGAATCTGGAGAAAACACTGTCTCCCCTTGTCCTCACAGCCCTTGGTGGCTTCACTGCCAGCTCTGCTTTCCCACCTGGGAGAGGAGCAGGACACCAGAACACAGATTTTGGGCAACTCCTGCTGAAGAAGCCAGAAGCCAGGCATGGTGATGTGCTGTCTCAGAGGAGTGTCACTGTCCTCTTCTTCCTGCCTGTAAAAATGCAAGGATGCTCCCGCTCTCCCACTCTCAGAGCCAGCTTCCCAGGGAGGCTCTGCAGCCAGCACCAGTCACCTCCTCTAATGCCACATCTCCCCAGGACTTGCCTTCCTGCTGCTCCCCTGCATCTTCCCGTCCTCTAAGTGCCAGCCTCGTCCTGTTTCTGTAGCTGGGAACAGAAACAGGGCAAAATGCACCAGGCTCCAAAGTTCTACTTTGGCCACTGCTCCAAAATCTGCTGGTAAATGCCTGTGTGCCATAAGAAGCAGGTGCTTCTCCAGAGAAAATGGCTCCTAAGCAGCCAGTGACCATCACCTTCTCCTCAAACCAAGAAAACATCTCAATTCCAGCTCAACAAAGAGGGTTTGCAAGTCACTATGCCACAGATCCACAAACTGAAACATGGCCTGAAAGATGGTCTGGGAGATCCTCCATCCCCTTGGCCACCTCTAAGAAGACTTTACCCCCACTACCTAAGGATGGGGAAGAAGCCCCCTCCTTGCAATGGCTGTTTCCAGTCATTGGCACACAAGGAGGCTGAGCCAGCCCACCCAGAAACAGTGTCAGACCACCCTGTCCCCACACCAGGGGTGGTTTTGGCAGGAGAAAGGCAGAAAGCTCACACTCTCTCCATGCTCTGATCCCCCACCACCACTATTGTCACCAGGGCTGTTATATTTCATGTGCCTGCCTGCTTCTCCTGGACCCCAGAAACATTGGGAGGCTCTTCTGCTCTTCCAGCTGGCAAACACCACACAGGTAACCTTTAAGAAAAGGCTAAAAATAAGGCAAAGATCCCAGGGTCCCTTGCTCTTTCTGCTCAATGATTCAAGGCCTCTCGTCTCACACCATGTCCTCTGCTCCTCTGCATTCTTCCAGCCACTAGCTGTTGGAGGGAAGTTTCTAAGTGATGCTTCAGGGAAGTTTTGCCTGGATTCAGGGAAATCTCTCCTTCAAGAAAGGCCAACGAGCTTTGTCCTCACACAGGGACGTGTTTGGGGAGAGCTGTGCTCCCAGATGCAACACTCTGCCCATCCCTTCCACACAAACAATGACTCTAGCAGCAAAAGTTGAGCCATGTTAAGGGATTTTTTCCCATCCCCAGGCTGCTACAAACAACTAATTTGCAACAGAGAAGCATCCAGATGTCATTGTGGCAAGGTCCATGCTGTTATCTGGCAAGGAAAACTGCTCTGGCTTGGCTTCCCAACAGGACAAACTGGCATTTTGTCATGGTTCGAGCCAGGTTTCAAGGAGACCAGGACAGCCAGCAAGTCCAGGTGGGGATGTGAGCCGGTACCTTGCCTCTGCTCTGCTTCCAGCTGGGAGAATTAAGCTTCTGACTGCCTGGGATGCTATGCTAACTTCTATTAAAACAGCGCCTTGCGCCAACGAAAGGTCAAAGGCTTCCCTGCTCCTTCCCTAGGCTGTCACAAATATCACCCAGACGGACCATGTCCCTTCCAGGAGGTTGAGCACGCAGCTCCACAGCCCCCTGGGCTGCTCCCGTGACAATTCCTGTTGGGATGGAGGGCAGGGAAGGCAGGGCCAGCAGCAGGAGTGGGAGCACAGGCAGCCGCCAGCACAGCCGGCTTCCTTCCAGGCTATTAGACTGATCCTTCTCCAAGCAGGAAAGTGGCACAGCACAAAGGAGATGATGTGACAGATGGGGAGGGGACTGGCAGCACCTGCACCCAGCGAGGCAGCCACGCAGGAGCTGCACAGCAGCTTCACCCTCTCCCACCCACAGCCAGACAGAGGCAGAGGTGGGAGTGAAGGGGCACAAGAAAGGGCAAGACCAAAGGAGAGGTTAAAACAAGGGAGTAAAAGGATGCAGTGGTTGTGTCAGCATGCAATGGCCACAAGGTTGCTCTCCCACAGTCAAGATGTTTGCATCCTAAATAACTCCTGCCTGCTCACTGGCACCGGGAATAACCCATCTAGGGGGAGGACTGTGCCACAAGCAAGATCCGAGCACTTGTAGCTCTCCAAGCACTGGTCTCCATTGGCTGAATGCACCTCCCAGATGCTGCTCAAAAAGCCAAGGAAGAAACCAAATGGTTTTGCAGGAACACCTCAACACCCCACTATGGGAGAAAGGTACTTCCCTGAGCAGTGAAGGAAAAAACCCTTAAAGCCAACAAAAATAACCCTCCGCTGTGCTTCAAAAAGCCCTTATTAACCAGTCCTGAGAAATCCCAACACTCCTGAGCGCAAGGTACTAGTCCCAAGGATCCTTGTGGAGAGGAAGGAGATTGCCCAATTGTCAGCTCTGCTGAATAAACAGCCAAGACTCTTCCTGCTTCTGCTGCTTTTAGCCCGTCAAATTATTTTTTCACATCCCCTGCAAGCGCGTGCGGTGCCTTCCCCGGGCTGTGTGGTGGGGAGGCTGCTAATAAGGACGGAGCTGACTGCGGGCTCCCCAGCTGCCGCATCCCTCTTCCACCCATTTTATAGCAGCGGGCAGGAATAACTGGCAGCCTGCGGAGGGGCTGGTGGCTCGTAAAAGGGACTAACGATACTGGCAAGTGGAGCGCGGACAGATGCTGCGGCGCTTCCCCTCACGCTCTGCCAGGACATCCCACCCCACCAGCCTGAGGATGGGGAACATCCATCCGGCCCTGCAGCTCTTGCTGTTCAAACCCTCACTGTCCTTAGGGGCAAGAGGGTGACTTGGAACTCCAGGACACGGAGGTTGCCTGGATCTGCCTGGGCATTGCTGCACCGACTCCTATCCTGACCCAGGCCGATGCCGGTAGCGGATCAGCCACCAAAGTGAACGCTCTTTGACTCCCCGAGTGTTTGCAGAGACAGGAAGAGGCATGTATTTGGAAGGAAGCAACATCTGGGGAAAGGGGAACCAAAGACAAAAAAAATATTACAGATGTATTCGAGCCATTAAACAAACACCTCCAGATCAAAGAGCAGAGGGCAAAGGTTGGGAACTCATCTGGTAACAGCAAGCTGAGGTGGCGAGGGGAGCCGGCTCCAACAGCCGGATGGGGGCATCTGGGGAAACTTTACTACTTACAGATTTTGTGTTTTCCTTTGATGGGAAACTTCAGAATCATCTCCTGGGGATTAGTGCAGATAAAGATAAACGGAGACCCAGACTCCTGGCTTAGGTCCGGATACTGTGAAACACAGAGAGCAGAGTCAGAGCGGCTGCAGGGGTGCAGAAAGAGCTCAGTGGGCAAGAACAGAGGGATCTTAGCCAAGACATGGGTTATATGGAGGCTGTAGCAGCTCAGACTAAACCACTTCAAGAACTTCCAACGAAAAAAAAACCAAACAATTTCAGGTTTGGGTCTTATTCTGCAAGCCCCTTGCTCAGCCTCTTCCCACCACGCCTCTGACAGAGCTCACTGCCTCTTTGAATCCGCTCACCCTGGGTGTTCCCAAGCCCTTTTCAGCCCCTTTTAGCACTGACCTGTGTTACCCCTGTGTTTTCACACTTGATTTAAGCTGACCATAATCCTGGGGTGTTGACAGAGAGGCAGTCAGGGCCCTGCCATCACCAACCCACCTGTTCACTGGGACAAGCAGGGGACACATTTTCAGCCTGATGCATCCCCGGATTCATCTGACTGGCAATGTGAGTATTCCCACTAATCCCTAACTGATCATGGACAGCACACCAGCACCTCAACCAAAACAACCTGCCAAACCTCAACCACAACAACCTGCAAAACCCACCAGAAGGGTGGCCACCACCAGCTGTCCCAGCTACAGATACATCCCCAAATGTTCCCCACAAAGCTCAATCCAAACACACGGATTTGAGATTTGAAGAGTGTGCATTGTCCTGCTGTGGGACATGCATCCCTTGATATTCACTTGCATCTAAAGGGTGAGCAACACACCTGCTACACACCAAGGTGATGGCTCAGAGAGGCCAGCTCAGGGCTGGCTCCACACACAGAGTCAATGGAAAGATTTGACCACATTGAAGACATGGGGGAATTTTATAGGAAGAGAATAAACAGATTATAGAAATAGAGAAGCGTTTAGGTTGGAAAAAGACCTCTAAAATTGTTTCTCTCATTAATCATGTGGGGAAAAAGGAGAAAAAACCCACTCCATGCAGGAAGCACACCAAGATCCTGGCTGGCTGCAGCTCAGCTTCTCTGGCATTCAGAGGTGAAATGCAAAAGTCATAAAAAAATGTGTATCTCAGCTCTCACCTCAGATTATCCATGAGCTGCTGAGGCCAGCGTACGCCACGAGGGTGCTCCAGCCCAGGAAACCCTGCTCAAACAGACTGTGGAAGTGGTTTTCCTTCCATGGGAAAACTGCCTTCTTTTTTTTCCTGCTCCCCTGCCTTCCTTGAGCAGATCCGTCAAGGCTGCTGGAGGGGACAGGATGCCAGACCAGATGGAGCTGCGTGTCCTGGCAAATCCCCCATTTGTTACTAACAAATGACTCCTAGGCCGAGTGTTCGAAAAGCTCTCACCGACCTGCCAAGATGAGTTTGGATTTGTGCTGGAATAGCTGGGCACAGTGAGGGAAGCACGGAGTGACCCGCTCTCCCCACGCTGCAGCAGTGTTTGACAGCACTGCCAGCAGTTCAGGGAGATTTACAGAAGCCCAGCGCTGGGATTGGATCAACCAGGGGAAGCGTTTCCAAGCCCTCTCATTTTACAACAGTGTGTAAGAGCTGTGCACCGAGTAAGAGAGATGTACAAGCTCAGCTGCTCCGTGCAGCTCCACGCTGGGAGGAGGAGCGGCACCGCTCCACACCGCACACCAATGCCCTGCTGCACTGACCCAGGCTGGGACAAGTTCCTTCCTCTGTATTTTTTTTTGGCTGAGTCACCTTACTTGACTTGCTTCCACTGCTCAATGATCATGCCAAGGATTTTCATTTCCCATCTGCAGGGAAGGAGGATCTTGGAAGGTTAGGAAGAGCCAATGTGAATATCCCCAGTCAACGCCTGGAGAGTGTGAAATGCTGGCACTGCTTTGTTGCTCTCAGCATCTCATGGGTGACTGGTGGCACCTCTGTGGCTGGAGGACCTGAGGACAAGCACGGCCTCCAAAGGCCACCCAAACCTGGCCACAGAGGTGATCCATCCCTGCTCCACACTTGGTTCAGCCCATGGCTTCTTCAGCCAGGTGGGGGAGCCAGGTGGGGGAGCCAGGTGGGGGAGCCAGGACAGCTGTGTTGCAGAGGTCCTGCTGCTGGAATATAGCTGCTTCCCAAAACCCCTCAGCCACCATCTCCCAGGTGGACCTCGACACCACCATGTCCCCCTCACACCCTTTATGGCCCCATCCAGGGAATATCTCCCAAACAGGCATCAGCAGTGAAGGCAATAGCCAGGTTGGTTTCTCCACTGACAGCTTTTATCCAAAACCAGGACCAAGCCTTCAGCTCCAACAGTTCCAGCTCAATCCGATCCCAAGGCCAAGGTGGATGCCACAGCTGTGACTTGGATTCCCGCTTCCACACCACAGCCTTTCATCTTTACTCCCAGGGTGCACTGCTGTCCATGAGCCAAATCCCTTCATGTCCTGCATTTTAAAAAGCTTTGGTCCTTCCTCTGGCATCTCACTCCCAGGAGGCAGGGAAGGAGCCCCTCGTCCAGCCACTACATTTAAGGCTTCCTATTGTACCTAACCCAGAAACCTCTTACCTCATCCAAGTGAACAAAAGACCAGAATATTCCTGTGGGTTGGAGCCGAGAAAGAGCTATAACCCTTTCCTCTGCCTAGAGTCAGGATGCTCCCAGGTGAGGAAAATGAGGCTGAGCTCCCACATGAAGCTGAGCCAAACCAACAGCCCAGATGCCTTCTTTCCCCAGTCCTTCCCATGAGTACATTCCATTCACTCATCCCCCAGAAATTTAGGAAGCTCCACTCCCAGTGGAGATGCTGTCACCAAGACACCAAACAGGTTTGCCTCCATTACATTTTCCAAAGCTGCCCAAGTTTAAGTACCAAAACCTCACTTCTCACTGTTTCTGCTGTGAAAGGTCAGTCAAGTCACTCTACTGTCTGCAACACAGGAAGTTCAGGAGACAGAGAACAAATTTATTCCCAACTACTCCACCCCACAGACAGCCCATCATCACTTCAGTAAACCTGAGCTTGCAATAAAAGCCCAAAACCCACAGCTAGTGTGGCAAAGGGACAGGACAGAACATATTCTGTCATATTGGTCAGGTTGGACGGGGCTTGAAGCAACCTGGTCTAGTGGGAGGTGTGTTTCACCCCATGGCAGGGGGTGAAACGAGATGAACTTTAAGGTCGCTCCCAACCCAAACCAGTCTGCGATTCTGTGATTCCCAGTAAAGACAATCTTCAACAGCAGTTTTTCAAATAAAAGGTCAATTCAGAGGGAAAACCATGCTCCCTCTCTTCCAGAGACCAAGAATCAAACCCAGCCAGGCACCTGATGGGGGATGTCCCTTCTTAAATTCAACAGTACTCATCATTCTCGTCTTAGGGGTGTTAATAAGACAGGTACTCCAGGCTTTACACTGCCTCTACCTGGAAGCAACTTGGCATTTAGGAGAAGGTGGCTACAACAAACACAGTCCAGAGGCCAGATTGTCCCTCAAGAAGGAGCAAACCCACTCTCCTCCAATCCTGCAGATGAGCAGGGAAGCTGGAAAGAGAGGGGTTATGCAATGCAACTACAGTGTGAAAAAAATGATTCAGCATCCTTTCAGACCTTCTGCCACCTTGTAGCTCGTTGGCGACGAGGCAGGTGGGAGGCCAGTGGGTTGCAAACAGCCGACATGGCTCAGCAAGAGCTGCTCCTCCCACTGCTTCACACCAACACCTCCCAGACTTGCTCCACACACGGCCTCCACACAAGCACTGCCCCCCCTGCTTGTTCCACCTCTCCAGCTGGGCTTCAGTTTGCTGCTAACAGGTTTGGAAGATCCCAGCTGTGAGGAGATTAGCTGGGAGGGAAGAGAAAAGCAGATCTCAAGGCAGCTTAATGCCCGCAGGAAGAGCTCAAGGTTAAATGAAGCTGGAAAAGGGAGCTGAGCGCTGGGCTCCTTCGAAAACCAGCCACCAGACTCATCCTCACACCAGAGCCAGCGCTTTGAACATGTATTAAAATAAGGCTATCAGATGTCCCCAACAGCCACCCATCTCAAGCTGCAAGCAGGGATAATTGCTAATGAATGTTCCCTACACTTTGTTTTCACCATCCCTCATCTCCCATCACCAGCTTGTCACCACCAGGAATAGCAGCAGGGCTGCCAGCCTCCTGCTCCACAGCCCACAGTAAAAGAGCAAAGGAGGGGATGAGCCAGCTCGGAGCCAGCAGAGACACAAACGCACCTTCTCTGACATCTGAGAAAAAAAAAAATCCTGCTATATTCCCCTCCCCCACCAATCTGTTAATTTTTTTTTTCCCCCCCCAATATAAGTAAAGCCTGCAGCAGGATGCTGGGGCCATGCAGACTCACCCAGCATCACTGGTACCAACACATCATTTGGGACCCTTTGCTCATCCTGATTCCATCTCCACAGGAGAAAAAAACATGGATAAGGGCCATCCCAAACCCCTTCAATGCTGCACCCCTCCCCAGTAAGCTGCACTAGCTTGAACCCAACTGCTGTGACCTGAAGGCAGGGGAATGGAAAGAGCAGAAGGAAAACATCCTGGGGGGAAGCCAAACCATCACTAACGAGATGAGCTCTGCACCGGTGCATCCGAGGCAGGAACAAAGGCACCGCGGCTAAGGAGCAGCAGCTCTGCGCAGCACAAAGCTCGAACGCTCCTGGCAGCTTCTGTAGCGACCTTCCAGGAGCATTCTCACTCTCATTAAGGCCTGGGGACACAAAGCAGTGGGAATAGCCCTGCTTTCACACATGCCAGCCTATGCAGCCCTGCAACACAGCCTGAGCTCTCCTCTGCTTTCCTTGCCGTGGAGCGCACATCCTGGTCAGCCTGCCTGTGGCAGAGAATTGCACACTAGAACCTGTCGTCCTTCCCCCCGTCACTGCCACTCTCTGCATCTTACAGCTGCTGGGGGCACCAGTAGTGAGGACGTGCCTGAGATGCTCTGCAAGGTTCATAATGGAAAGGGGTGAATCATTTTCCTGGCATGGCTCCTCAGTGAATAACAGGGAAAACACGGCTCGCTCTGCCAGGCAGCGCTGAGCCAGGACACCCGCTCCAGCCTTCATTTCCCTGCTGCTCTCCAAGAGCTTCGGAATAAAAGAGGCAGCACTGGAAAGCAACGCTGTCTGGAAAGAATAAAAGCAAGCAGAGCCCATGTGTTGGCAAGGGAGTTCACCATAAAATGCATTCAAAGGGGAAAACATCATCCTGATGGAGGCAGCATGCCCTCTGAAAGAGCAGGGCTGCTGGATCCAGTGGCAATAAATCAGCTCCCCCCACCAGACAGAAACACACACTGGGCTCTTCCTGGGTGTTGGGGATACCCCTTGACCACGTGCAAAAAGAGGAGTGGGATGCAAGGGATCCCCTGGGAGCCCAACTTCCTTCACCCCGTTTTCCTGGTGATTTGTGGGAGAGGCGGATCAGCTCTTCTTTCATGCCTCATAAGCTTCATGCTGTCAGAGCAACGTAACAGGTAATTAACTACTAAACAGCCATTTTCTCCTCCTCTCCAGAGGGAAATTGCTCACCATCCAGCTAGAAAATGTTTCTTCAGTGGTTTGCAGGAGCGAAAAGAGAACGGTCAGCTTTTTGGGAGTGATGGGGATGCTGCAGCCAAGTAGGGGCACTTGCAGCAATGCCTGCACCACGAACACATGGATCCAGGAGAAATGAAGCCATCAAAAATGAGAGATGATGCTTAACTGGATGTGGGTGCTGCTGTGCCTAAGCCACATCTGGCCTGTCACTTTTCTGAAGAGAGCGGTTTAGGAGCATCAGTTCCCTGTCTGTTATTCTGACAGCAGTGGTCTCCATCATCTCTTTACAAGGACATTCCCTTTGGGGAATTATCCAGCCAATTTCCCCAACACAGCCTTCACCCTGAGTGCTCCAAGGAACATTCACCCAAAGGTAACACCCAGCTGCGAACAGCAGATCCAGGTCTATGTCACCTCCTGACTCAGCCCTCCAGTCCTGGAAAGCGCTTGCAGAGCACCAAGCGCTTCACTCCCAGCTTTGATCCCCCCCATAACGCAGTCTTGCGTCACACTTCCAACTCTAAGCATGTTCTCAAGCACCATCTTTTAAGTTATAGGCCAACCAGCCTTTGGCCCATGAGAAACATAACATTTTTCTAAACAGAAACCCTAAAGAAGATCCAAGTTTCTAGAAATGCTAAATTTTCTATCTTGAGGCAGAAACATCCAGAACATGCACCCAAGGAACGCTACAAGCTGTCCTTGGCCATGAAAGAGCTCGAGGATGCAGCAGAGCTGCTCCACAGAGGCTGCATTAGCAAAGGGAAACGCGACAATGTTCAATCCAGATCAACAGAACGCGAAAAGAAGGAAAAAAAGTAGGATCATAAAGAAATCCAAACAAAAGCCATCAGCCAAACTTTTGTTTGAAAGCCTTTCAGGTCTAGACTGCAATGTGTGAGGAAGGAATAGCTCGAAACCACAGCTGCTAATGGTTATGAATTTGGCAATCAAAATGTCTTTGTTAAAAAAAAAGAGAAAAAAAGTTAACTGCCTGACTATTGAGGTTACAAACCGCAGCCTTGATGCATTGTTGCAGTCAACATCCTCCCTGCTGTTCCTGAGCGCTTACAGCTGCTGCTGGCAGCTCATGTGCTGGCACATGCTCCCTTCACCAGGATGCACAAGGAATTTTGTGAGCCTGCCTTCCTTTCCCCTTCTTCCTACCACAATGCCTGGCAGCCCTCGGCTGCTCTGCCCTTCGCATGCCTGGCTGGTTTGCAACCAGATCCAGGCACAGCAGGCTGGGATGGCCGCAAGATCCTTCCCCGGCTGGGCAGATCCATCTGGTGGGTGTTCTCTGCCTCCAGACCAGAGCCCAGCTCTCATCATGGTGTTCCTACACCACAGGCTATACTTTGATTTGAAGGGCAGGGGAAGCAATTAAAACATAGTAAGTAATAACAGGACTTTGAAATGTAGATTTAAAATTCAAACTTGTGCTGGTGCACTCTGAGCAGTCTGCCAGGGCTCCAATCTGTGGGAGACCCAGAGGACCAGTGGTGCCAACAACAGTAACTCCATCCCCCAGCTCTCCCTGAATGGCATCGCAGGACCTACAGCCACCAACACCCTCCTGCAGCTCAAATCCCAGCCCAGGACAACACCCGCCCACGGTAAACCCTGGAAGGGCTGGAGATGTTTATAGAGCGCCTGATGATCAGTTCAGGAGAAACTGGGTGGACCTGGAATAATATTTGGGAAGATAATGGGCTGAAAGAGCTGTTTTCATCCCCCCATGCCAAGGGGCAGCAGGGACACGGCTAATCTTAGCTCCAACGTGGCCCCACTACCCCCACCATCGGCCAGACCCAGCAAAGAGAAGGGAAAAGCGATGGGGAGGAGGAGGCATGGGGAACCAGGGCACCTCATAGAGCTGCACCTGGCTGATACAGCCAGACTTCAAGCAGCTTCACAAAGTCTTTTCATAATCAGAGCTGGGAAGCACAGGAGTAGGACACGCAACCAAGCTGGAAAACCCAAACTCTGGGAACACAGCCCTGCGCACCTGTGTTCCTGCCCTGGTTCACTTGGGCAGCTGCCTCTCCCCTGCTGACCCTTGCTGCCGCTCCCCAAGGAGGTGTGATGCTGGCAGCTGCTCCCAGGATTGATTTGACACCTCAAACAGGATGGAATTTCTCACAGGACCAGGAAACGCATCAGAGCAACCGGTCTGTTCAGGGTTAGGAAATCAATGACACACCAGCAAAAGCTGAAGCAAGCAGAGCCCTTGGGCACTCTACATGTACTGTGGGGGTTGTATTTTGCAGCTGACACATCATTTGGGATCACCATGGAAAGGGTGGTCATGGCTCAACCTGGATGGGGAGGCAGTGGCGCACCTGACCTGGGGCTCCAGGTCAGTTTTATCTAACCCTCAGTTTCAGGATTAAATAAAACTCAAACACTGAGAAGGCAGCAAGTATCAGTGACCACTTCTGAGAGTGGGAAAAGGCCCTGCCAGCTCATGAGTAGTTTGCTGAAATGGTAGCAGAGGCGAAGTCCACAGTCATCATTAATTAAGTCATATGCTTCAGCCTTGGCTTTGCTTTCTCCCTTGGGTCTAGGAAACCAGAGGAGAGGGCAAGCAGGCCTCTATCATTCGATTTCTTTGGCATGCTAATGCATTCCTAAATTAATCATCATCAAGTGACAATCTCTCCTTCATCTTAACAGCCTGAGCAGTGGCCTGAGCAAACCTGCCGGCTTATGCAAGGCAGCTGGAGCCTCAGAAGAGCCTCTGGTGAAAACCAAAGCACTTCCCATATGGAAAAACTCCCCCATCTCTTACCATCTCTAATCCAAACCAGCTGCATTCCTGCTCTGCTCCCTAAACCACGAATCAGGGGATTTTGTGGGGTGAGAACCCGAATTCAAGAGATGCATCACCCTGTGAGCCAGACTAATGCCTGACACCACTGCATCTGGCATCTGGCTACACAGAAAAGACAAATTCAGCTCAAGAGGATGCAGGGACCTGTAAAGTTCAAAGGTCTTTCATGGGTTGCAATCATTAACAGCCATCTAGACTGCTCCAGAAGGAAGGATATCTGACGTAGCTAAAAATCCTTCACTGGGAGAGGTGCTTCAGGAATGAGAAGGCAAATATCCCAGTGGTGGAGGTGAGGAAGGTGCCAGGACAGCCACAGCACAAAGGCATTTGTCTCACTCGGAGCATGCTCTAGGAAACCTTTCCTTCAGGGACCAGGTCCTCATAAAAAGTCTCTATGCATTTATACTGTTCTTAGAAGTACACATGAACGTCTATCTTTGTGTTTCTCCCTCTCATTAACTCCTTAGGAAAATATTCCCAGAGGGTTATTGTTCCTTTATTTTGAGATAATCTAAACAGGCACCTACTGGAGTCTAAACATAGAAAGCCTCTACCCTTCTTCACTCCTATTTGAGAATCTAAAGCGAGTCCTGTACACTGGGCACCTGAGTCTCATTTGTTTTTGTTGTTCTTTCACCAGGGAGGGAAGAGGAGGCCAAGAGTTTAAACCCAAATTTCCTGAGTGGGAAAGTTGGAGCCTATTTAAATGATAGTTGCAATCTCACGGCACAAAAATAGCTTCTACGTGTTCCCCTGTGCAGATTTAGGACACTAAGTGATCACCTAGAAATGAAAAATAAACACAACTCCCATCAAACATAATTAGCCAATATTTCAGCCCAGTATAATAGCTCCATCCAGATATTGGCGTGTGTGTCTGCACTCAAAATAAGCCAAACACACCTGTCAACCACCAAAACAGCAGCAGGAAACGCACTTTTTCCAGTTAAATAGTCTCTCACATCAAAGTCATTAGCAAAATGAACACGGACTTCAGAGCACATGGAAATGGCATCAATGTAAACACTTCCCTGCCGGCTTTAGTCCTGTGCCAAGCCCTGCCTGCCCCATCCCACACATCCCCAGCGGGCGCTGCTGAAGTCACTGACACCTCGTGCAGGAAAACAAGGGCAGCTCCTTGCTCGGATCAAGGTGTTGGTGATGTCAGCCCCAGAGCAAGGAAAAGCCATAGTGAACACTTGGATCTCCAAGGGGGAAAAAAAGTTTCCAGGTCACCTCTAGCTGAAAAGTGTAACAAAGGGATCATTCTGGTCTTGAGCAGGGATTTTTGGGTTGCTGCCAGAAAGAAACGGAAATGAGCCCAGAATGTACTCTGAGGAGAGGCAAGACGTGCAAAGCTCAACTGGAAATCCTGAGATTTCAGAGGGATCTCCAAGCACCAGGCAACCAGGGCTGAGTTCAGGAAGCAGCTCCTGCTTCGGTTCCCTGCGAACAAAGCAGGTGACGCTGGACACCTGGGCTGGATCCTCCTACCTGAACACAACTGCTGCTGCCAGAGCAGCTTCAAGCCAAAGATCACAGCTCTGAGCAGTAAAATGTGGTGTAAATACCCTCTGACTGGAAAAATTGCTTTATTTTCCATGTGGGAAAGAGACCCAGAGGAGCAGATTTAACTAGTTCATGCAATAGGCAGCACAACTGGGAACAAGGTACCTGACGTGCCACTGATCCTAATCCCAAGGATATCTCTACTCTTCCTCGGCTCCCTGCCAGCTCCAGCACTCCAGATCCTGTTCCATCATCACTTCCTACACATCCTCAGGATCCGCAAACCATCTCAACAACATCAGTCGGCCTCAAATGCTGCAGGTAGGGCAGAAGAAGGTAGGACTGCCCCCTCTGAGTGATGATGAAAGGCCAGGCTTATATGTGCAGTAAAAATGTGGATAAATAACTCCTCCCTGGTCATAATGCAAGAGCTCTGGCAGGGAATGGGTCTGACTCTGCTGGGCCAGCATTGCTTAATTTTGCTTTTTTGAGCACAAGTGTGAAAAAAATAAAATTAAATGAGGATAATGATAGAAAAATACCAGCGGGGTGCCACAACATCCTCATTAGCAACCCAAGAGAGGATGCAAACAGCAGGGAAATTAAATCTGCAGACAGTGCTAAACAGGGAGTGGGTGACAGCAGTGAAAGGGCTGAGAGATAATGGGAGAGTCACAGTGGGGACAGACCACAAAACCATGGAATCACTGACTGGATTGGGTTGGAAGGACCTTAAAGCTCATCTCATTCCACCCCTTGCCATGGGCAGGGACACTTTCCCAGGCTGCTCCAAGCCCCAGTGTCCAACCTGGCCTTGGACACTTTCAAGGGTGGGGCAGCCAGAGTTTCTCTAGGCACCTTGTGCCAGGGCCCCTCCAGCCTCACAGGGAACAATTCCTTCCCACTATTCCATCTATCCCTGCCCTCTGGCAGTGGGAAGCCATTCCTCCATGTCCTGGCACTCCTTGTCCCAAGTCCTTCTCCAGCTCTCCTGGAGCCCCTTTAGGCACTGGAGGGGGCTCTGAGGCCTCCTCAGAGCCTTCTCAAGACTGAACACCCCCAGGATGAATAAAAACAGACCTAAGACCAGGAAGAGTCTCCCTTGTCTATAGGAACAAATAGTCACAAGAGTCAAACCAAGCTTCTATGGCTGCCAAAAAACACTGGATCACCATCAAAACACCATGAGCAAGCCAGGAACTATTTCACTCTCGGGAGGTTGGTATAACCTGCAAGTGAGGCTCACCCTGCACTTGTGAAATTATTTCTTCTGGAACATGCAGGAGCCTCAAATGGGAGGTGGTGAGGAGGAGAGGTGTGAGTCAAAGTACAGCGCCTGGAAAAGCTCCACGGCGGCTCAGTCTCTGAGAGGTTTCTGCTCTGCATCACCTCCCCTTGCCTGCTCACACATTCCTTGAAAATATCCAATGTTTCTGCACGCCCTAAGTGGTGAAAAAGCATCATGTTCCTTGCTTCTCTCTCTGAGCTACAAGGACTCTTTGCAGACCTGGAAATGGCTGGATCACAGTGCTGCTGCTGCTCATGAACCCAGGCTGAAACACTCACATGAGCAACAGGAATTTCTTACTCCCGGCGAGACCCAACTCGGATTTCTGAGCTGGTGCTGCACATTTTGTCATCTTGCTGACATTTGCAATTAAATTCAGTTCAGCTTCCTTCAGATGCACTTGCTGCTCCTGAGAGCCCACAAAACCAGACATATCCTCAGAAAGCAATGGCGGAAAGGCTCAGATCTCTGGATTTAAGATCACAAGCGAGAGAAATTAATGCTGCTTAAAGAAATCCTGGGGAAAATGGACAAAACCACCATAGAAAGGCAGGAAATTAGGAATTATAAGTAGTTTGCAATACGAGAGCAGCAAAAAGCCAGGGAAATGCAAACCGGGAAATGCCACAGCATTGAGGAGAAAGGAAAATCTGTCATTAACAGGCTGGATAATGGTGCTCCTGGAATATGCTGCTCTGCCTCCAGTGCCTCTGCAGCCAAGCAGTGCCAGCGAACTGGGAGGGATTTCCAGAGAACGTGACTAATTATGAGGGTCCTCGACGGGGAGATTACAGCTAGTTACCAACAGCACAATTCCCAGACCTCAGATGCTCTCACAGCCATTCTACCAATGCCTGAAGAACATATCCACAAAGGAAGAGGAAGGATTGTGACAGGCAGAAAAGTACTTGTAAGAGACCAGGATCTATTTTTCCACCACTGTTACAGACAGCAGGAGATGGACAGGAATCTCCACTGAAGCCCAAACTGCAAATTAGTAGATGCTACAAAAGAAAATCCCTACACTGGCCTCGGTGTCCCTTCCTCTCTCTCTTTCTCTCTCTCTCTCTCTCTCCCAAGGCTTGTTCCCATACAAGGCCAAATACTCCTGTAAGTTTCAAGGTATTCCAGTTCCAAAGCTCCCTCTGCTGCTCATATTCCAACCTCTCTGCCTTTCTCCTGTGAATAAGAGACACAACCTCACCAGAAATACACTCCCTGTCTTTCCAGGCATCTCTCCCTGCTGAAAACCTCCCAGGGTCTGGGAAAGGCAGAGGAGCACTTCCTGAGAAACAGCCCCAACTCCTGCTGCCTCTCCAGCTCTTCAAAGCAAGATCATCCTAGTGGATTCCTTTCCAAGGAATCCATCTATTCCACCTCACAAGAAGGTCATGGTTCACTACCAAGCCTTATATGGTTTGGTGATTCCCACCAGACCAAAGCTGATGTGCACAAGGGGCAGTGGGGCAAACAGGGATGAAATAGGATCAGGAACAGCCATGCCGTGCTTGGTGCTAAGTGCAGGTTTTAAGTCCATAAAACACACCCCAAGGAAAGCTCCTGCTCCAGATTTTGGGCATGGAGTCAGTCACAACATCAGACTTGGGCCTCAGGAAGTCTCTAATCCAAACTCCTAATCAAAGTAGGGCCAACACTGAATTCAGGTGAGGCTGCCCACAGTTTTGTCCTCTTGGGTCTTGAAAATCTTCCCAGGTGAAGACTGTCCAACCCCTTGGGCAATGCCTGCCCCATTGCTGGGCCCATCCTTATGGTAATTGGTTTCCTTCAGCCACATCAAACCCTCCCCTTTCAATGACCCTCCTGCTGTGTATATCAGCACAGAGCCTGGCTGTGTGTCCCAATAATCTCCTTGCAGGAAGTAGAAGATCTCTCTGTCTCCTGCCTCTCCTCACTGGGCTTCAGCCCCTAACCACCCTTGTGGTCTCCATGGGATTCGCTCCAGTTTATCAACAATTTTATGGTGACTGAAGTATTTCAGATGTGATTTAACCAATGTAAAGAGGAAGAATCACTTCTACTGGCTATGACAACTCTGGGATTCATGCCTGCTCCAGGACAGCAGGTTAATAGATACTCTCCACTCTAACTTGGATCCAAGAAGGTCATCAGGTTAGTCAAGCATGAATGTACCCTTAGGTAAATCCACACTGGCTATTTCTATTGTCCTACTCCTCCATGTGCCCAAAATTGGCTTCTAATAGCAATCTCTCTACGAGGTTCCCAGAGACCAAGGTGAAGCTGACTGGCCTGAAGTGTCCAGATCATCCTTCCTTCACTTTCTAACCATAGGTGCAACAGTTACCAGGGGTCCTCTCCTGATTTCCATAACCATCCCGAGGTAAGAGTGGCCTCACAAGGCCCCCTGCCAATGCTCTCAGCACATCTGGACACACACCATCATCACCCATGGACTTGTATGGGTTGAGATTTCTCAAAAGACTCCTGATTCCGGCCTTGCTTCACTACAGGTAGCCCTGTGGCTCTCCTGTCCATCCTCCCTGGTGGGAAAGAGCTCACCTCCCCCCACAGCTCCTTTTCCGGGTCACTCAGTGCCCCCACCACGGCACAACACTCATCAGCTAGACCAGTGTGATGTCATCGCTGAGGCCACCATGACCTCCAGCTCCTGGGAGAAGCACCAGGCAGATCCAGCAGGCACGGATCATGATCCCTCTGAACGGGCCAAGGCACCCTCTCCTACACCAGAGCAATCGGTGTCACTGGCACCACAGGGCAGGCACAAGGTCCCATAGCACAGCACCACCACTGCTGCAGAGTTTGCCATGTTTCCCTGCTGTCCTGAGTTGCTAGGCCTTCTCATGTCCTCTGCCACACAAATCCCTGCAATAACTTGTGTCTTCTCAACATAATCTAAAATTTCCACTCAATGTCTTCTCCAGAGGTGAGTTCCACCACTTTAAAAACCCACTGGTTAATGCAAGCTTGGAAAGGTTCATTTCTGTACTCACCTGCTCCTGAAATTGCTCTTGTGATAAACAATCAGTCACGTCCACACAGCCCAGGAGGCATCCTGAGGGATAATCACTTGGAAATTCCACATCTGCAGCAAAAGAAACATCTCTCCAGGGAGCCCATATTCCCACATACACCTGGGGTCTTCCAATCCCCAGGTGCCCTTCCCTCTGCTTCAGACACCTCTACTTTTTGAGGCACAAGAACACATTCAGCAATTTGAACAATTTTTTGTGCCTTTTCCAGGTGACGATCTTCGCCATGAAGGACTAAGGTTGGGAAATTTAATTTTATATATAGCTTTCCCTGCTCAGCAGAGAGGGATTTCTGACACTGCTCATTATGTGGCTCAATGTACCAAATCATTCCAAGAAGCAAGGAGAGGAGTTCACCTTTCCGGAGCAGCATTCTGTAGGTGGCCTCCAGTTCAGAGATTTCCTGAGGGGAAGGTCTTTTAGCAGTAGCTGCAATCCATAACCTTCCCCGATGAGATGTGTACCAGGTTCTGCCCTCCACCCTAAAGAACAGAGGAAAATCTAGGACTAAAATTCTAGCAGAAGTCACCCACATGGACAGATTTTTCACTCAAACATAGTCAATTCCTGCTGCTAAGCTTTGCCCTGATTATTCCAACTCAAGCAATGTGTCAGGACCACAAAGAAAAGCTGAGATAGGCAAAAAAATAATGTCACAAATAAAGTAGAGCATGTCCTCAGGGCTTTAGAGGACATCAATCCCCAGCAGGGCCAGCAGAACACATATGCAGGACAATCTGCTCACAAAAGTCCCTTACAAACTCCCAAAGTGACAGGGAACAATCAAGGGAGCAATAAGAGACTAGGTCTCTGCATGGAACAGTTGTCTGGAGATCCTGCAATTCTGCAGCTGTACCAGAGTGGCTGGAGCATCCCCAGAACACCTGGATGCAGAATTTGGGCACATTAAGATTTACAGCATCTTTAGCTTGCCAAGTGAAAAAGCTCCACTCTTCAAAATGAGAAACGTGGTGAAGGGGAACAAAGAATCTTCTTTAGCGTTTTTTCACTATTAACAGTATGAGCTTCTTTTTGTAGCCCAATTCCCAGCCCAGAGGGGGAAGGTAGTGGCAAGGGTTGGGTTTCTTTTAAACAAAGCCTAGTGCCACTGCTGCCTTCTTTATGCTGAACAAAACCCCAGAAGAACATATATCAAGTGAGTACCTTATTTGCTTTTCAAATTCCATGCAGGAACGCTCCAACTATAGCAGTGAAATCTCAGCCTCCCTCTACAGTCACCCACTGTGAAGAAACTTGTCCCTTACAGGTTAGGTACTATCCCAAAAAAGAAGACATTCTCCAGCTCCTCAACGCATCATTACACTGGAAGAGGAAGCTCAGCTTCCACACCTGCAGCTACTACAGGTATCAGTCGTTGCACAGAGCCAGTGGGGCCACAAAGATCCTCTGAGGAACACAACTTCCCACCTCCCATGTGGAGCAGGAACTGTCTGGGATACCTTCACCTTTTGATTCCTCTCACAAGCAAGGAAGCCCAAGGCTGGTGCAGGCTGAGGCACCAACCATCATCTGAGATCTCCTGCAGCTCCCGGTCTTGAATCCGCAGCCTGTTCCGCTCCAAGCCAGACTCACTTCCAGCCTCCATGGAATGAACGGTTTTCCTTTGCGGAAGCAAACCAGTTTGGTCCACCCACTTGAGCGTGTTCAAAAGAAATGGGGAAAAGGTTAGCACTTCTCCAGGAAAAATGTGTATCAAGGGCAAATCCTATTTGAAGTTTTCCTTCACTACCCTTATGCCCCTTGGAAAATGGGAATCTGGCAGAAAAGGCTTCATAAAATAGAGCTGAAAGGGTGACACAGCCTTAGGCTGACTCTCAGAAATTCTTTTGCACCCCTGAAAAGGAGGCAGGAAGCTAAATCTCCAATAAACCAACCCAGCAGGCGCAGGGCATTGGCAAACCTTCTCTATCCCAAACTGAGACGGCCAGCGAGGGACACAGAAAAGGAAAGAGGGGGTGAGAAATAAGGGGAAACAGGGGGAATGGCTTCCCACTGGCAATGGGCAGGGTTAGATTGGATATTAGGGAGAAATTCTTTACTGTGAGAGTTGTGAGATGCTGAAACAAGTTGTGCAGAGAAGTCACCCCATCTCTGAAAGTGTTCTTGGCCAGGCTGGATGGGGCTTGGAGCAATCTGGTCTAGTGAAAAGTGTCCCTGTCCATGGCAGGGGATGGAATGAGACAGTCTTTAAAGTCCCTTTCAACTCAAACCATCCTGTGATCCTTTGGGGTACTACAGACGTGCTGGAATTGACAATTCTTAAGCTCAACTCTCCCAAAATTAGTCACTACTGTGGAATAAACCACTGAAGCCCCACTAACCAAAGGAGCAGGCTGGAGGAGACAAGGATTCACCAAAGCCCCAGAGTCTGGTGTCATCTCTGCCCTGTGGCTCCCAGCTGGCTCGCTCAGTGCGCCACAGCTCATGGCCTCAATGGTCTCATCCAGCCTGCAAGCACAAATGAGAGGGATGAACTTTCCCTGCTTCCCCTGGGAACAGCTCCCTTCTCCCCACTCTCTGATCCAAAGAATTTTTTGTCCCATTCCCACCAACTAAATGACTTCCTTGCTCGGTCTGATTTCCAATTTGAGCAGTCACTGCTCTCTACTGCAGAAACTCAGCTTGGTGTGAATTTGAGCTGAATTAGTTCTGTTGAGACAGGCATTCTGCAACACCTCTTTCCTGGGCAGCTTTAACAGGCACGTCAGACCACTTTCCATAAGGATTTGCACCTCCTTGCTCTCGGGCACGCTGCCAGCCCTTACTCACTTGCTGTGGTACTCAGCCATGCTGTTGTCTTCCTCCAGGATCTGCCTGCCAGCGAAGTCGATGGTGATTTTCTTGGCAAGCCGAGAGGCATGGCGCAGCTCCCGCAGCTCCTGCTCCCTCTTCTGGAGCGCTTCCCTTTCCTGCTTGGAGAGCCACTGGTTGGAGTCCGTGGCAAAGTAATCTGACTCGTCATCAATGACCTGGGTCCGACGCACGCTGGGAGAACAACCCCCACAGGAGAAGATGAGCACAGTGGGACCATGGCAGAGCCCCAAACCCACCTTGCAACCTGCTCCTTTCCGATCCCTCTAGAGAGCTGGATTGTCAGGGACAAAAAGCAAGGACACCCAAACGGGATCCATTCCAGAGACTCACTCTTGTCCTACCAAATGCCATAGTTAAGGTGTCTGTGGCCGCAGTCTGGGTTTTAGAAGGAATTCCCAATGTTTCTGCTAAAGGCATCTCACTTGCCAGGTCACTTATGCCATTTATGACAGTCTCCCACCTGGTATCTTACCTTGTCCTATCAAATTCCAACAACTTGTCTTTGTGCTTCACAGCCATCTCCAGGCCTGATTTAAGTCTCGCTTCCTGGCGAGGCAGCAAGCCCTTGCTTATGGCATCCAAATTCCCTGAACTTTCAGCGCCTGAGACACAAAACAAACCACAGCACAGCAGTCAGTGAGTTAAAGCCATTTGGGTGGGCCAAGGCTGCAGAAATGCCCCCTAAACTAAATGCCATCCTAGGAGCTAAAAGTACAGCTTTGCAGCAAGATTGGCATCTTTCTGGGGAGGCTGAAGCCACAATTGTCCCTCAAGCCCATTTCACAGACTCCTTCCTCCAAAGAGGAGGAATCACTTAAATATCACAGTGACAAAGTCTGGGCAGAGTTTAGGGAGAAGCTCTTGGTCTTTGGTTCTCCTTCACCCCTCCCTAACAATTCAGGCAGTAAAAATTCTTCCCACTGCCTCAGGTCATAGAATCATGGAATCATTTGGGTTGAAAGGGACCTCAAAGTTCATCTCACTCCACCCCCTGCTGTGGGCAGGGACACCTTCCATTAGACCACGGTGCTCCAAGCCCCATCCTACCTGGCCTGGAACACTTCCAGGGATGGGGCAGCCACAGCTTCTCTGGGAAACTTGTGCCAGGGCCTCACCACACTCACAGAGAAGGATTTCTAACCAATATCCAATCTAAATTTCTCATCTTTTAGTTTAAAACCATTCCTTCTTGTCCTATCACTATCTGCCTGTTTAAATAGTCCCTCTCCCTCCTTTTCATAAGCCGCTCTAGGCACTGTGAGGGGCTCTAAGGTCTGGAGGCTTTTCTTCTTCAGCAACAACCCCAGCTTTTTCAACAGTCCCCCCCTAAAAGCCAAACCCTTCCCACATGTTGTAACCCCCACAAAGAGCATCTTGCCCAGGACAGATTCCAGGGAGACCCAGAGCGTCCTGCTGCTGTTTGTGCCTCCCACAAACAGTATCGTATCCTGACAGACCACACCAGGTTCCTCAAACCAGTTGTTTCCAGAGATGGAGAAATCTATTCCCAGCAAATGCTCTCCCTTCTTACCCCTCCTGGCAAGGGGCCCAAACCCAACCAACCAAACAATATGGAACAACAAAAAAAAAAACAAACAAAAAAAAAACACAAAAGGTTTGAACCAAAGCCATGATGCAACAAACCAGTGTATTTCACCACACTGGGAAATGCCTTCATTTCAGGGAAACAACTGCCTGTATTTCCCTTTAGTCACTGGGCCACAGTTTTCACTCCCAAGACAAACAGAAACCACATTCCAGCTTTTACCTACACGGATAACAAAGTAAGAGCTGGCAGGGGCAGGAGGGAAGAGAGATAAAACAGGTAAGAAAAGGGATCCTGAAGTACACCAGCATCTGTATGGGAGGGATAGAACAGCCTGGCTGGTGCTCTCAAGGACTTCCATCCTCCTGCCATCTCCACAGCTCTAAGGAGAAGCCCAGACCTGGCATAAATATTTCCCCAGTTCTTCAGCAAAGTGTATTTTCCAACCAAGAACACCACGACCTTGGCTGTAGTTCAGCTGAACTCAGATAAACATCCCCACAATGCACAGGTCTTCACTGGGACACTGGGTAGTATTTCCTCTTGCTTTCCTTGGCTCCGTTCGTATTTTTAGCTCCCAAGATAAGTGTGAGACAAGAAGAGCCATTAGGAAATATTAACCACCACCTCTCTAAGCCCAGCAAATCAGACAGCAATACTTCATCTTCCACAGCACACATTCCACAGGAGGCTTATCCTAATTTTCAAGGACTGCTACAATGATCCAGTTCATGTGATTGATTTTGGAACGGTGAAGGAGCGGCCTTGGGGCCTCAGGGACAGGACACCACGCGCTGCCATTTGACACTCGCTGCTGTCACCTCTGCTGAAACCTGGGAACGCTGCCGAGGGCTTGCAGGAGGATCCAATCCCTCCTTTCAACGCCCACCACAGACACAGGGCAACAATGAGGGCAAGTGGCTCAGTGAAGTCTGAAGGAAATAACGCACACAAACCATTTAGATTCATTATGTTCCAGGTATGGAATTGCTACTGACCTGCCATGAGCTTCTTCAGCAGCTTCTGGCTCTTGTTGGAGTCCCGCTGAAGAATGTCCTGCTCTTCTTTAGTGCACACCTGAGGAAAAGAAGAAAATAGAAGGCTTGGGAAGGATATCACATGGGAAGGATGTCACAGCTTGACCTATTTCAGAGCCCTGGACAACAGTTCAGGCTGTTTAAAGTGGCAATGACAATCCACACCTCCTTCTCTTCCTCACTGGGAAGAGAGTGAGGAAGAGAAGGAGGCTTCTTCCTGTTCTCTGGGTGGACACACTGCTGACAGAACTCAAAGGACAAGAGATGAGCTCAGAACCATCCCAGGCAGAACCATAACCCTTAACTCAGAGGTTTTCTCTCCTTCTTGGCCACTGGAAGTTAAACTGATCTTTCAAAATAGTAACCAATCTGCTTTAAAACATTTTGTTCTACCCAACCAATATTTTCCTCTCACATGAAGAGGAATTTCCTCTCATCTATCATCAACAACTTACCTCCTTTCTCCAAAAGGTGCCCTTTGAATCGAATCTGGGTATTATCAGGTATCCCAAAGGATTCATATTGCACAAGAGTTGAAGGAAAGGCAGGACACTGCTCCTGACAAGGTGACCAGGGCTGTGCCCGGCATGGGGCTGAAGCCTTGCAGCGATTTTGGACACTGGTGTGACACACAGGAGACTGTCAGAAACCAGACAAGCTCCAAAGCCATGTAAATTATGAGGGAAACCTCCTAAGAGGTTCTTTCCTGCTTTAGAACTATGCAAGAGGAACTTCTATCTAAAGGGCTGATTCAGCCAACATCGCCAGGTCCAAGTGGGGCAGTAACTCCCTGGTCACTCACCAGGGCCCCGCAGAACAGGCAGGGCCCAGAGCCCTCCTGCTCGCAGACAATGCGCCCACACTCCAGGCAGTTGTTGATGAGCTTGTGCTTCTGGCCCAGGCACTCACAGGCGTGGCGGCCTGGGATGAGCACGGCCAGCCTGTCCTGCCCCTCCCTCGTGTACAGGCTGACATACTTGGGCTTCTTCTTAGAGGAAATGCTACTGCTGCCGACTCCGCTGCTGCTCTCCTGGGCCTGGGAAGGAAAAAATAAACAATAAACAAACTGTGCTCCCAGTGCAGCACTGGCAGCAGAGAGCAAGCACTGACCCCTGGGCAGGCCGGGAGGCTTAGACAAGTGTTATTCTGCCTCACTGGAATGAAATTTGGACCAGACCCCAAACTGAGCGGAAAGACAAGCTCAAGCCTGCCAGAAAAGCTCCAAGGAATCCAAACAAAGCAAGGACACCGGGATGCACTCAAAGTGCACCCATGCAGGCTGGAGCTGCTGGGGTTTGGGCAGCCAACACGGCCATCCGTGCTCCGCACCTGCGAGAGAGACTCACGCCTGTTTAACAGCTCCAAACAGCAGCTCAGCTGCTCCCAAGCTCATTTCCAAGGATTATTTAGACTCCCTGTTTGTAACTGTGCACCCTGTGAGTGTGTGTCCCCAGACACAGCTGGTGGTGGCAGCAGGGCCACTGCATTCACAGCCATCCCAGTCACCTCCCAGCAGCTTCCCCAGGTCCCACCTGGCACAGCCACCTCAGCAGGGTTTTTTCACGCAGGAAGGTTCAAGTACTGAGCTGTAAAACAAATTCTGCTCCTCCTTCTATGATCTGGCCTCAGTTGATTTCATGATTCACCGCTGAGTTTCAATCTGATTTGTGATAAGTAGATGCAGTATTTCCAGTTCCCCCAGTAAAGCCCAACTGGTTTTAGTGCCACTACCAGATCCAAAACACTGCCACCATGAAGAAAATCCAAAACAAGATAAAGTGACTGCGGCAGACCTTCCTCACTTGTTTTTTTTAAATTTTAATTAAGTTAGAGGGTAACTACAAGGCAATGGAACATCACTGTCCATTTTTTAACCCTCCAGTTCATAAATGTGGCATTTTATCCTATAAACACTTTTACAAACACTTTCAGCCTGTGGCAGGACCTCCCCCTCTACCACAGAAATGTTTATCTGCTCTGTCCATCAGCTGGTGCATAGCTCTGGACATTCTCCCCCCACACATGAATTGGTGACATTACCCAGGCCAGACAGATGTCCGGCAGTGAGTTACCTCTGGCACCAGGGAGGTGAGATCCCCAGTCGACAATAAACATCTCACCTGGAGAGCGAGATGTAGAGAGAGATAAGCCAGGAATTCTTAACTGAGAGATGCTACTTTTACAACTACAAAAGCCACACAAATTTTCATGGAGGTAGAAGCCTTCTACACACTCCCTGGAAATGTGTAGGACTTCTCCTGAAGCTTGGATGCATCTTCATGGCTGCTTTTCCAGAAATTGAGGGGAAAGGATCCTGTGTGTGCCCCATCAGCAGCTGGATGGTAAGATACATCGAATCCTAATCTATACTATTTCTTTGCTAGCTGTAAAATTGGGTACCTTAATCGTGGACTGTATGTTATCTACTAGTAGTGTTTCTTCTGTTTATTCTGTGTAGTAAGTAAGCTATTAAAGACTTATGTCTGTTAAATTTGTGTCTATTAAACAAATAATTCAGTTTGCAATAGACCTCTTATTAAGAACCATCAGTCATTATTAAGAACTTGCAAGCGAGGGCAATCTGGGGTGCAGGCCACCCCAAACAGAGCTACTGCCAGAAATCTGAGTCAAAGGCAGGATTTGTTTAAGCTCTCCTCTCCACTTGTAACACAGCCTTTGCAGCCTCCCTGCTACAAAAATTCCATTTAAAAACATGAATTCAGGTTTACTCCTCACTCAGGAATAGCAGCATTTCTTGGGTTTTAGTGTTTCCATGCTCTTATTCCACAGTTTCTTTCTGAAGTATTTCAGTTCCCAATGAATGCTTTAATCGGTGTGACTGGGAAGGTTTAAATACAGCAGAAAAAGATGTTCTAACCACTTAGTGCCTTTAATTTCCCACACCAATATCTGATTTAAAGAAATCCCTTTTATTTCTAATTACAGCCTTGACTTCCTTCATCTGCTCTCTCCTTTCAGGCTTTCCGGGGCAGAAAAATCCATGCTGGTCAATTTGCTACCTGATGATTATTTTACTCCCAGTTATAGACACAAACAGACACAAGCTTTCTACCTAGCCTGGATACCACAGAAACATGGAAAAGCCCTCCAAGATCACGCAGACCCATCATTAACTCTCCCTCCTTTCCTCTCTCTCTCCCTCCCTCCTTTTCCCTCTTCCTCCTTTCCTTCCTCTCTCTCTCCCTTCCTCCTCCCTTCCTCCCTCCCCACGTGCCAGCAGTGCCCATATTTCCAACTCCTCCAGGGAGTGACTCCACCACCGTCCTAGACAGCTCATTCCAGTATCTGACCACTGTTTCCATGAAAACATGTTTCCTCAATATCCAGGCTAAACCTCCCCTGGCACAGCTTGAGGCCATTTCCTCTCATCTTGTCCCTTGTTTCCTGGGAGCAGAGCCCAATCCCCCCGCCAGCTGCCCCCTCNAGCTCCTTCAGCTGCTCCTGGTGCTCCAGCCCCTTCCCCAGCTCCCTTCCCTTCTTTGGACATGCTCCAGCATCTCACTGTCTTTCTTGTGAGAGGGCCAAAACTGACCTCAGGATTTGAGGTGTGGCCTCAGCAGTGCCCACATGGGCATCCCAGCCTGACATGTCCTGGACACTCATTTCCACTTTCCAATCACATCTGTACCGGTGTCTGACGCCCCCTTCCCCCAGGCCCCAGGTTCCAAACCTGTCCAACGACCCCCAGCCTCCCTTGCATGCCCCCCACACTCACCTTGGCCAGGTCCAGAGGGGTTTTCACCTCCTCCCCGTGAGCACTGGGCTCGGTGTACGCCAGCGTCTCCTGCTTGTTCCGCCCTTTGCGTTTCCCCTTCTTCCCTTGGTCCCCAGCTCGCGGCCCTTCTGAAGCCTCTGGAAGCGTGAGCAAGCACAGAGACAGCCTGGGTAAGTGCCAGCAAGAGAAAGATGTCCCTGGACTCTGCTTGATGACTGAAAATGGGCTTTAAACTGTCCCGACAATCAGGAATGGGACCAGTATCCATACAGGGATTCATGGTATAGAAGTGTTTGTAACCACAATAACCAAGTTTATTTGAGACTTTTCCACTCTGTAGCACTCACCATCCTTTTTCCGATACGTTGGGAAAGGCTCAGAGGGCAGCTGGGCAGATTTCCTCCACCTGGCCAGCAGCTCTTCCACAAACCAGCTCTTCTTCCCATCGGTGCCCTGAACGAGGTCAACAACGTACTCTCGGATCTCATCCTCGTTTGTGATTGACAAGATGTACCTAGGAGGGGCCGGGGCGGATAAAAATGGGTGAGGGAGCGGATATTCCGAGGTCTAATCCAGTGGTCTCATTACACACAGGTGTGTGTAATTTATCCACAGGTGTGTCACTTATCTCTCCTTTTCAGACCAGGTTTCTGTGGAGACCATGGTAAGACCATGGCAAGGGGTTGAACGATATGAGCTTTAAGGTCCCTCCAAAATAAGAGTAATCTGTGATTTTGTGATCCCACATCCCCCCCGCCCCCCCAAAACTCCACCCGAGCGACAACCCTGGGTAAAGAGTCCCGATAGCTGCTCTGATACACACTGTTTCCTCCGTGCTGGACCGAAGGGCCCCTGCCGGAGGGCAGGAGGCCCGCGCCCGGCCCCGACCCCGACCCCGCTCACCTCACCACCTCCTCGCCAACGTCCAGCCCGAAGTCCCCCCGCAAGTGTTGGACGCACCAGGCCAGGAGCGCGCTGGGCGCCGCCATCTTCCGCGGGGGACGGGAAACGGCGCCGCACCGCCCGACACCCTTCGCTTTTCTTCCCTTCCCCCCGGGAACGCGGCCGCAGAGCGACCGTTCCGGGGCCGGTTCATAGAGTCCGGGAACGGTTTGGGTTAGAAGGGACCGTAAATCCCATCCCATCCCATCGGTAGGGACCAGGTTATTTCAAGCCCCGTTCAGCGTGGCCTTGGACACTTCCAGGGATGGGGCAGCCACAGCTGCTCTGGGCAGCCTGTGCCAGGGCCTCACTCCCCTGACAAGGAATTTCTCCCCAGCACCCGCCCGGGCAGAGGGCAGCGGGAAGAGGAGCGGGCGGGGCGGCCCCGCGCTGCCTTGGCGGGCTGTGGCCCACGGCGCTGCCGGGGCGGGGTCGGCGCTGCCGGGGCGGGATGGCGCGGACCAAGGCGGACCAGGGCGGCCGCGCCTTTCGCAAGGGTGCGGGCCGCGGGAACGGGGGGAACGGGAACGGGAATGGGATGGGCAGGGCTGAGCCGGGTTCCGAGCGCCACCGTTGACCCCGCGCTGCCCTCCTGTCTCCGCAGTGCTGATCGCCCGCGCTCCCCGGAAGGCGCTGGGCTCCAGCAGCAGCAACGCGCGGCCGCCGCTGCCCAGCAGGAGAGGTGAGCGCGCCGGGCTCGGCCCTTCCTCCTCCCCCCTTCCTTCCCCCGCTTTTTCCTTTCTTTCTTTCCATCTCTCCTCCTCTCCCTCACTATGTCTTTCCCTTCCTTCCTTCCTCCCTCCCTCCCTGCCTCCCTTTCTCCCTCCCTTTCTTCCTCCCTCCCTCCCTCATTTCATCCCTCTTTTCCTCCTTTTTCTTTCTCTCCTCCTTTCCCTCTTCCCTCCCCAGGACTGACATGGCGCTCCCCGCAGGTGACAAGCGCCCTGTGGGGCTGAACCGGGTCTGTGTGAGGCCGGTGCCCGCCTGGCAAAGGGGCATCAGCGACTTCCTGAAGCTCCCGTCCAAGGAGAATCGGGCACCCGACGGAGACACGCCCGGGACCAGCGGCCTGGAGTGGGTGTTGGGACAAGGGGAGGCACAAGTTGGGGGAAGTTGTGATTATTTTTCCTCCGTGGCTCTGTGAAACTCCAGTTTATCTTTGAAGGAGCAAGTGACTGCTGAAAAGTTGACAGTGGGTCTCCTGACCTCTGTATCCTCATGAAAATGATGTTTCTCAGCCAAGTCTGGCAAAGTTTTCGGGGACCTCGTGGAGATTCCTGAAAAAGGGTGGAGTAGCTGGTAGTTGAGGCAAGTTCTCAGTGCTCAGACATAACTTTGCCAGCAGAACAAAGTTTTGGAAAAGCTTAGAAGAGCACTAACAAGTTCTGTGTGCTAGGAGTTCAATGGCTTTTCCAAGCTGAAACCTCAGAGATTAACCTGTACGCTGCACTACTGACTAAAAAGGCAGCAGTATAAAATATTGTCTTACAGACACTCTGTTTTCTATAGAGAATTCTGGGTTGAACCTCCATTTTCCCACCAAATACAGATATTCCCAAATTGCCAGGGGGAGCCCATAGGAGTCAGCCCCAAACTGTCCTCCAGGACAAGCAGACAAAGGCTTTTTAAGTGCATCCCACCTGTTGGTGAAAGAGGAAACATTTGCTGTAGCACAGGAAAACTTTCGTCTCTTTAATTTGGAGTTTGTTGGGCTGAGTAAGAATCAGGTGGTGAGAAGAGAACACAGAGTGTCCCCATCCAAAACGATTTGCAGCTTCCCAGTGTGTTCTGGAAGAAGCAAGAACTGTACTCGCTCAACTGCACAAGCTTTTTGTTCCATAAGTTAGTCAGGTGGAAACTCAGGTGTGAGATGGGAGTTACACAGCTTCCAAAGAAAGGCGTGGAACCTGCGTGTGGCCATTGGGGTCTAGGACAGGCAGGGACCATCCAGGGATGTCCTCGTGTGGGATGTTTCCTTTCCGGTTTCGAAGGAATGTCTCTGCAGCTGCATCTGGGCTCAGAGCACTCGGGATAAAGTAGCCCCTGTCAGTCCTGGTGCCTCATCCCTAATTAAAGTAATTTGGGTCACATAGGCTTTGGGAAAAGGTCTTTGTTAGCCTTTCAAACCAAAGTTGGATTCTGCTAATGCTTCTGAAATAATACTTCTTACAGAGCTCAGCCCCTGCCACTGGATCCTGCTGAAGATGGAGAGTGCTTAGAGGAAGCATAGATGTGATCTGACCTCGATTTTCATGTTAAAATGCTCCTTCTACTTGAGCTGGCTCTTGTGCATTTGTGTAGTTTTTTACAATTTTTTATGGCTTCCTTTCAGCTTTTGTACAAAAGTCTGAGAGATGGCACAAACACTGGAGAAATTAATTAATTTTTACTATTTGGCACTTAATGTTCAGTGTAAACCACTGGTTTAATTTTTATCTTGGTTGAGATCGTCCTGCATGTTGGGCAGCTTTTGTCTTTCATCTTCTGACTGACTTGTGCTTGTCCAAGACTTGCATGATCATGGTTGTTCTGTTTCTAAAAAGCAGATCCTCATTTTTTTAATAAACTGAAGCCTTTTGAGCACACAGCTGTGTTGTGTCTTTATTGTAGTAAAAGCTGTTAATGAAGGTTTCTTTGTCCAAAGATGGGAAACTGGATTTGGAAGGACACTGGAGAAGTGGGTGGGCAGCTCGAAATTGCTCTGATTAGAGGTGAGTTTAATTAAAACGAACTGGTTGTTCTAAAGAATCAGAACCCTGAAAGTTAGGGGAGCAATAAATGGCTAACACTAAATAAAACTTGTTATTGTGGCTGTTAAAGTGTTGCCACATAACTTTTGGGTTAATTAATAGGAAAAAACAAGTGGAGCCTTGTAATGGGTTTTAGTGTGAAGGGTTCTGCTTCTGCTCTTCCTCAGAAGCACCCTAAAAGATCAGAGTATTGTTGAGCAGATGAAAAGGGGAATTTAAGAGGAGATTAAAATTTAAATTTAGCACATGAGGAGAGTTTAGTGGCAGCTCTTGTAGGTCAGCCTGGTGGGGAAAGCGGTGAATGCTGAAAAAAACTCTTCCTAAAAAGTCTATAGATAAAAATGAGAGTTGTTACAGAAAAGCAGTTCAAGTTTGAATGAGAAGTAGCAATTGATTTCTGCTTAATAGAAATTTGTAAAATACTATGTAAATTAAGGGGGAAAATCTGAACAAGCCACAGACTTCTTTGCCCTGACACCACACAAAGCATCATTACAGTGACAGGTCCCACGGTGGCACTATTGGCAACTCTTTCCTCTCCCTTTGACCTGCCAAACCAGCATATCCTCAGTTCTGTTTCTCCTCTAAAAATCCTTGGGAGACAGCAAAAACCTCTGGGCTCTGATCAGATCTGCTCATCACCTGCATCCCCTCAGCTGTTATCCACGCTCAGCTGCTCCATGAGGGCTGTGCAGCTCTGCCAGGTGGGAAGGGGGAAGGATGAGGAGCTGCTCGTGGCAGTGAAATCCAGGCTGCTCGTCAAGGAGCAGTCGCTCGTGAAGACCTGAATCACAGATTCCAGAATGGTTTGGGTTGGAAGGGACCTCAAAGCTTGTCCCATTCCACCCTCTGCCATGGCAGGGACACCTTCCACTATCCCAGGGTCCTACAAGCCCCAATATCCAACCTGACCTTAGACACTGCCAGTGATGGGGCAGCCACCACTTCTGTGGGCACTCTGTGCCAGGGCCTGCCCACTCTCACAGGGAACAATCCCTTCCCAATATCCCATCCATCGTTGCCCTCTGGCAGTGGGAAGCTATTCCCCCTTGTCCTGGCACTCCAGGCCCTTGTAAATAATCTCTCCATGTTTCCTGTCAGCTCCTTCAGGCACTGGAAGGCTACAGTTAGGTCACGCTGAAGATTCTCTTCTCCACGATGAAGTCGCAATTCTCCCAGCCTTTCCTCCCAGCAGAGCTGCTCCATCCTCTGAACATCTTGGTGCCTCCTCTGGACTTGCTCCAACAGCTCCGTGTCCTTCCTGTGCTGGATTGCTCTCATGCATAGTTAAACAGATAAAATCTGATGGAGCTGGAACACGAGGCTAGAGAGGGTGTACAGAAGGAGCTTGGGGTCGAATATGTGCCTCTGTGGTATACACCTACCCTGCTGGGAACCTCGGGAAAGAGCAACACTTGGTATTAAGGAGCAGCTAAACTGCTTTTGCCTCTAATAAATAAATATGTTCCCTCTGCACAGATAAAATCCAAATGTTTACATCAGCACCTGCAGTCTTAAAGCTGAGTTTTTAATAGGAACAAAATGCAGGAGAAGGTGTTTACTTGGCTGCCTTCCTGCCCCAGTGGGGCTACGGGAGGGTGACCTTCAACCCACACGCAGTGGGGCTGGAGCTGATTTAGCTCCAGCTGTGCTCCTGCTGCTAATCTTTGAGTCTATAGGGAAACAGGAACAGCACCCAGCTCTTCTGAAAATGAGGGAAAAGATCAGAAAGGGAGAGAGTGCTAAAACTCAGGAGCTTCAGACAACCCAAATAAAATTTATAAATAAGACCAGATTTGTAGAAGGTTTCCATGTCCAAAAGCTTGCCTGGTTGTTTGTTTGTTAGTTTGTTTTCCCAGCTATTGTTGTTCCAATAAAAATCTCCTTAAAATGGCACTGCATGGTCTTAGAATGCTGAGGGAGCTGCACTTGTGTTAACACCTGTGCTGAAGCATTTCCACCAATCTCAGAAGTGCTTCCATCCAACGATATAATTAATAGTGAAGTGTAATGTGGTAAAGAGGGGCCATGCACAGTGTTGAAAATTAATTTACAGATAAATTGTCTGTATCACTGTACTGGGTGTAATATTACAGCACCTAACAGAGGTTTTCCCTGTGAAAGGGGATTTCTACAGTCTTAGGGCAAGAACACACCTCTTAAGGGGAACAGTTGGAAATCCAGTCCCTATTACTTTTATATCTTCAGAGTAGTTTTCACTTCTGAGGTAACTTCTTGCTGTTTTAAGGGATTATTCCATAATGCTAATATTTTGTTTAAATCCATATGAACACCACAACTCACTGACAACCCCTTCCAGGGCCTAAAGGGGCTCCAAGAGAGCTGGAGAGGGACTTGGAACAAGGACCTGGAGGGACAGGATCAGGGGGAATGGCTTCCCACTGCCGGAGGGCAGGGATAGATGGGATATTGGGAAGGAATTCTTCCCTGTGAGGGTGGGGAGGCCCTGGCATAGGGTGCCCAGAGAAGCTGTGCCTGCCCTGTCCCTGCAAGCATCCAAGGCCTAGTTGGACAGGGCTTAGAACACCCTGGGATAGCAGAAAGTGTTCCTGCCCATGGCAGGGGGTGGATTGAGAGGAACTTAAAGTTGTTTTCTAACTCAATCCAGCCTGTGAGTCCAACACTTTTAAACACCAGTACCCCGGGCTGACCATAGATGTCAGCAGCATCTTCAGCTACAAACGCTGGGCTGTGCCAGGAACCAGGCAAGGCTCCTTCTGCCTTGGACCAGTTTATTTATTTAGGAAACATTTAGAGAATATATAAATGTATGGCTGAGAGACTGGAATTGCTCATTTCCTGAGTCTATGTTATCTAGCCAGGTAAGGAAATGGCTTCAACAAAATCACCTGCCATGTCACCAGCTGAATCCCCGTGGCGTCCTCAAACCCAGCAGTGCTGGAGGGACAGGGATGGGCACTGAGGCCAACCCACTCCCCCCAGCAGATTTTATTCCCATCCCAACACATGAAATTTTCTTCCAATAGTCCAAATTATTTATCTGACCCCTGACCTTAAGAACATCACAGCCATGAGAGCACTAATGAGCAATAAACTATTCTCAACTGAACCCCCCCATTCGTGCCTGAAGGTCCAAGAGCTCCTTTTGACCCAGGCCAGGACACCCACACTTTTCCCCAGGGGACATTGGATGTACCTACATCACAAATGAGAGCTCAGGGGTTCACTGCTGGCACAACTGGACTTGTGTTTCAGCAGGGGTTCTTGGATGCTCCAAAACCAGCTGCAAAGTGAGCCCACAAAATGTTTAGGAAAGGAGATGGAAGTGTTTAGAAAATAAGAATTCCTGAGGGTCTAATATGTTGAATTTTAAATCTTACAGGGCAAAATTATTTTTGTTTGGGCAAGAGAGAGTGATGGAACAGATGCCATTCTATCTCATCCCCATAGCCTAAGGCTGTTCCTTCTTCACATAGGGATAATTAGAAATTGCTGCTGCTCCAGAGCACTTTTGAGCTTTTCCCGGTAGACCCCTTCTCACCTCATGTCCGAAACAGGACAGACAGCACATTTCTGATGGATTTAGCTGGAAGGAAGGATCTCCTGCTGCTGTCCCGCAGCCGGGGCTGTGCAGGGGGGCAGCTGCTCGGCAAGGACAGCAGATGTCCGGGCCATGGGGATACAGATGGAGGGGAGGGGAGCAGGGCCATCAGCTGTTGGGCTACCGACCTCTTACCCTGCCATGGGAAATCCAGTGCCAAATCTCAGGCACCTCAACCCCAGATGAGGGACTTTGATAATTTTTTCTGATTTTCAAGGCTTTTCCTAAAAAAAAATCTGTTACCAGACCATGTCCAATTTATAGGCATGATTGTTGACTTCCCACTCTTTGGAGTGCAGCCTCCCTGCTGCGGACATTGTGGTTTAGAGCTCAGGTGTTGCCTGCTTATCTTAAGGGAGTTACACTTGACTCCTTCTAGAGCACTATTAATTTTGGTAAATTACAAGCCTGTTCATGTATATTTCTGCTCTGTATTAAGTGGTTACAGGGCTGTTTCTATTGGAAGAGAGAAGGGTGAGACCTTGGTACCTTCCTGCTCCTCTACTCTCACCTCTCTGCCAAAAAATGCACTTTTAAGCTTTGTTTTTCCTTTGACTTTGTTTTTTCCTCCTTTTCATATTACCCAGAAGGATCTGAGGTCTGTGTCTGCAGGGTGCCCCCTGCCCATGCTGCTGTGTCGGTGTGGTGCCTCCCTGTGCCTGATCCTCAACAGGAGCTTCATTGTCCTTCCCGCTGCTCCGGACAAAGGGGAATTGTCCTGCCCAGCAGCTCCAGCTGCCCTGCGGCCATGAGCCGCTTCATCCCAACTGGAGATGCAAGAAGAAAAGTAGGATATTTCCTTTTTGTTCATAATAAGGCGCTTGAGAACTGGGCTGGAATCTCACCTGCCTGGGCTGAGGATGAGGAGGCAAGTAGAACCTCTGATGGGGTGCTCCTCACCCACCCCAAATGTTTTCAGCTCAGCTTTGACTCCCCTTCATTCAACACACAGGCTGGTGTTCGGATAAACTCCCAAGGGATTATCACAGGGCTAATGAGAATCTACACGTTTAATAGGACCTAGCAACAGAACTACTCGGACTAAAATTGATGGTAAATAATTTTTCAGAATTAAGATGCTCCTTGGGAGTGCCCAGAGGGTTCAGAGCAGAAAAACTGGGAGCCGAATTGCAAAAGTGCCTCTCTCTTTGATAAAAGATATTGTCAATATTGTGGTATCCACATCATTATTATTTTCCACAGATAATAGCACAAAGAATAAGAAAAATAAACTCATTCTAGAGTAGAGGCTCAGGGCAGGGTTTGACAGGACGCTGCCAGGACAGGCTTTTCAGGTGGCTGGATTGAGACATTCTACTTTTGATACTGACAACTTAAAAGGTTTAATAAGAACTATTAAGCATTTATTAAACCTATACTGAGTCAGCTTACTGCACATAGGTTTTAAAAGAGAAAGGAAAAAACCTGAAGTGCAATATCCATTTTTATTAGAACTGGGCTTTGTTTTCAGGTTAGTTACAGCACCAGGGGAAAATTTCCAAGCTCAGTCTCAGGATTATGAGGTACTACGGGAAATAAATAATTTTAATGCCTAAATTCTGGATCTGAACACATTTTCCAAGTGATTTTTCCAGATAAACCTGTGGTTCATACTTGGTGGAGCCCATATGCTGGCAAGCTGTTATGTGTGTGGCTGGATAATGGGATTGTCCCCAGGCTGGAGGCCTGCACACCAGGGAGGAAGGTTTTCCTCATGGTGTTTTTAACCATTTTCAAGGAATGAACAACCTGGTCTGGTGGAAGGTGTCCCTGCCCATGGCAGGGGGGGGACAAAATGGTCTTTAAAGTCCCTTGCAATTCAAAGTAGACCGTGATTCCATGATTCTATGAATGTATCAGTTTAAAACATCCATCTGGAAAATGCCAATTTCTTCACCAGAAGCAGCCTGGGAGCATCCAGGTGACAACTCCAGTGAGTTTCTACTCCTCTTTCATAGAATCATGGAATGGTTTGGGTTGGAAGGGACCACCCCAGTGGGTGCTGAACCCCGGAGGATGCTGAGCCCCAATGGGGTGATGAGCTGAGCCCCGTCGGATGCAGAGCCCCGTTGAGTGCTGAGCCCAGGTTTAGGCTGAGCCCTGGAAGGTGCTGAACCCCGGAGGATGCTGAGTCCCAATGGAGTGCCAAGCTGAGCCATGGCAGGCGCTCAGCCCCAGAAGAGGCAGAGCCCCGGCGGCTGCCGAGCGCGGCTGATGTTGAGCCCCTGCGGGTGCTGAACCCCGGCGGGTGCTGAGCCCCAACGGGGTGCTCAGCTGAGCCCCGGCGGGTGCCGAGCCCCAGTGGGGTGCTGAGCGCCGGCTGAGGCGGAGCGCCGCGGGAGCGGAGCCCCGTGCCCGCGGTGCCGCCGCAGCTCCCGCGCCGCTTCCTCCTGGCAACGCCACGCGGTGTCCAGGGCGCGCGGTGCCCCGGAAGCGGCGCGGGCGCGGCGCGGCCATGGGGCGGAGCCGCGCGGGGCGGCGTCGGCGCCG
>VZTJ01005497.1:473037-485003 GCA_013397795.1 Orthonyx spaldingii
AGGAGCCGCCGTGGGGCGGCCCGTGGGACCCCGCGGAGGGCGGCGGGGGCCGGGGATCGCAGCTCGTCCCGGGGCGTGGGCGAGGAGAATCGGGGTGCCGGCCTGGTGCCGCCCGGCGGGGCGGAACGGCGGGGTTTGGGTCGGGGAAACGTGGCAGGGCTCGCTGAGGGGCTCTCCCGGGAGTGCGGGACGGGGACCTGCCGGGGAAGGAGCTAGAGGTGCCTTGGAAACTGCTGAACCTGGTGGTGTTCCCGATCTAAGGAAGTGAAGTGCTCTGTGTAACTGGAGGTGTATCAGCAACTTATTTATGTGAAGAAGTTATATATCCCCACTATGTCTGGGAAATATTTCCATATGCTGTTTGGCACAGTGTGGAACTCTTAAGAGTTGGGGTCTGTTGTCTTGTGCAAATCATGGAATCAGGATGGTTTGGATTGGAAGGATTTTAAAGCTCATCTCACTCCACCCCCTGCCATGGGCATGAACACCTTTCACTAGACCAGGCTTCTCCAAACCACGTCCAAGCTGGTCTTGGACACTTCCAGGGATGGGGCAGCCTCAACTGCCTCAGGAGGGTGGCATCTTCCCTTCCAAACGTTTTTACTGTTGCCAACAGTCCCCTTTAGCCTTTCTCGCCAGTGACGTCTCAGTTCATGAGAAGTCCTATGAGCAAAGTCCAAGCTCTGTTGAACTGCTTCCCATGCCCCAACTTTGTGTGACATTTTCTGCCTTCCCCATTTCTGGTTTCTGGGCTCACCGTGACCTGCCTGAAGTCCCACTGTCACGGGTGTGACCTCATACTTGATTTTTTTTTTATCAGTGATCTAATGCCTGTCAGCTTGTGCAGCCACTCCCCAAGTTCCTCAGGACTTGCCTTTTCCTTCTCTCAGCTCCCCAGCTGCTGGCTGTGATTTACCCAGATAAACCATCTCTACATCGCTGATTCAGTGCTCTGTTGGTAACTCAGTCTCTGCTGGGAGAGGATGATGGGTGAACTGGGAATCACGAGCTTTGTTCCTGTTGAGAAGCTCTTATCAAATATTAGGAGCATTTTTCCACAGACACTTTCCAAAAAATACAAAGAGTGCCTTTGAGTTATGAGTTTGCGGAGATTCAGGATGCAAAATCCGTGCAGTATTCCTCACTGCTTGCCAGTGGCTCAACTTTTGGAAGTGTCACCTGGATGGTGAAGTGTTCCTGATGGGAAAATTTGGGTTTCGTGATGTTGCTGTTGTAGAGAGATGCACACACTTGTTATTTCCACGTGAAGCCAGGCTCACACTGGAGCTCTTGGAGTCAGGGATGAGCTGGAGGTGTTGCCAGTGATAAATGTCAGCAGGCGTTCTTGTACGGGGAAGGTGACCACTGGTGAGGTGTGACCAGATAAGAAAAGAATTTAAATATCGTGGCATGTAATAAAAAAAAATCATTCTTAGTAAAAAGCCCCACAGAGGTACTTAGGAAGAGTGGAGGATGGAGGTGAGAGTTGCCAGGGAAATCTCAGTTTGCATGTGGAAGTTCTGGCCGCTGGCGTAGTGGCACCCCAGCACCGCTGATATTCCAGCCTTCTGGCAAAAATCTTGCCAATTCCAGTGAAATTTTAGACTATTGGCTTGATAAAATCGGGGCTCTGTGCTCACACCCTGCATAACCACCTAAGTTTTTTCAGATACAAGTGTTTCTTTAAACAGTTCCTGCCCTGAAATCACTTTTTCTGGACTCAGCTGTTGCCTTTTTTATTTTTTAAGAGCTGTTGGGTGGTAAGCAAGAGGAGGCTGAGCTCTCTGCTTTCCTCTGCAAGTCTATAACTGTGTGTTTTCAACTGCTGGCCAAAAGTTCTCGCAAGTTCGGGCCGATTTAGGCTCCTTGCTGTGTTTTGTGTAAGTTCTGTTTTCTGGCCACGAGGGCTGGAAACTCACACCAGATTCTCACAATAAATTTATCTGTGGCCGGTCCATACCTGCCTGTGTTTATGCCAGAGTTGCTTCCTATAAATCAGCTCTTGTCTCTGTTGATGCTCTCTGAAAGCTTGGCCTAATTGTTGGTTCCTTATATTCAAACCACACAGTCACTCTTTTCCATGTTCTCTGTCGCTCTCTTCCCTGCACATGTTTTCTGAAAGCTAATTCCTGAGGGGAGCAGGGCAAGGCATGGCAGGGGAGGACTCTCTGGGATGCTGTGCCATGCCATGGAGAATTCCTTTGTGCTGCTATCCTTCATGTCTGGAACAGGTTGATGGCTCACGGGTCATGGCAACATGCTCACATCCTGTCTCTCTTTCTTCTTCCTTGGATTAAAGAGCTTTCCAGTTCATAGTAGTGTTTCTTGTGAAGTCTATCTGAAGTGTGTGACCTTGCCTCATTCCAGCCCATCTATCTTGCTCTTCCATAGGAGTTTCCATGCTGTGCCAGTTCTCTGTATTGGCAACAACTTGGTTTGCTGTGCCGGAGTCACCAATGGAAAATGTTCAGGCGGGTTCAGAGCTCCACTGTGAGGGGAGTTGTGAGCTGGGCAAGATCCTAAGTCCATCCTAGTCCACATCCACTTGCTGCTTTCCCTGTCCTGACACTGCCCCCTTTTCCAGCTCTTTGGAAGCAATCAGCCGCTGTGTATTTTCAGGTTAACAGATGAAATCCTGTGTAATGCCTTAAAAAGTGCTACCAGATGAGACCAGGAATCCATCTGGCCTGGTATCCTGCTCACTGGTAACCAGGAGCAGATGCCTGGGGAGGGGAGAACACAAACACAGCAGATCTAATCTAGAGAAATAGTGCTTTATTTTTCTCTCTCCAGCAGTTCATGACCTCCCTGAGCCAGGTGTTGAATTTAGGAACCTTCACACTTCTCTTCATGATAGTCTTGATTTTAGGAAAATACTTTTTCCATTCCTGGTAGTCTCTTTGAAGGCTGAATTGCCTTCATATATTTAGATTTTCCGTGGCTCTTCTTGTTTTTCATGTCATTGCCAGCTCTGCTCTAGCCTCCTTGAGAGAGGTAAGTCAGGAGGGGTGGGACACAGAACAACAGGGGACATTGACAGAGGTGCTGGGTGATATTTATGGTGCACATACCTCTTTAGAGGTATTTTAGAGATATTTTATCCTATATTATTGTCTCTGTAATTACCGGTGTTGTGCTTGTTCATTAGTGATCTTAAAACCATGGAGCCATGGTTTTTGTGGAAT
Organism: Orthonyx spaldingii; assembly: GCA_013397795.1. Lineage (NCBI taxonomy): Eukaryota > Metazoa > Chordata > Aves > Passeriformes > Orthonychidae > Orthonyx > Orthonyx spaldingii. Next base: position 476,223 of record VZTJ01005497.1, read on the forward strand.
ACTCTGCTGTAGTCCTGCTTCCTAGGGTTGGCTTGAGTTCAGTCTGTCATGTTTCTTGAAGTTGACGTTAGGGTGGTTGTTCCTGATGTGCTGCACTGTGAATTGTATCACCCACTCATATCACGAGATTTTACTGCAATTCCTTGGAGTCATGGCTCTTATTTACCACTCATCTTGAATTATTCAGAGTAGCAAATGTTGTCATCTTAGTAACACAGCTCAGTGTTGTTCAGCAGGATCCTTTGGTGAGTCCCTTCTGCTGCAAAACGGATCAGTGATACGTTCTTCCCCATTCCTCACCCTTTTTTACCAGTTATTTATGTACCTGAAGGGTTTTTCCTTTTATCTTGTAGAGTTTTTCTCTCCAGAGAGCTTTGATGGATTCTGCCATGTAGTATTCTTGCTTTTTTCTATGGAGTATATCAGCTGCTTTTCCCTTGTTGATGTGCTCTGTCCACTGCAAAAGGAAGAAGGAAAAGGGTAAAAAAGACAACAGCCCCTGACTACTGAGACATGGCTTTATTTTATAATTAGCCCTGCAGCAATTTAGGCTGGTCTTTAGCTCTGGTTTGCCCAGCGTGGCCGCCTGGACTGGGATTGCCCAGATGCCGCTGAATTGTTCTGTGAAAACTGGGCCAAGAGACTTTCAGGTACCAGGCTTAACCAAGGGCACTTCCCCATCTTCTCCAGTGTGACTTTGGGGTAGAGTGAGGCTGTTGCTGTCACCTCCTCATCTTTTGACACCAGAAGCGTGATTTCTGGGATCAAGCAGGGAGAGAGATGATGGCCAAGAAAATTGTAAAACACAATTTTAATTTTTGGGAGACATTGTCTGATGATTCATTAACACAATAATAGATCATATGACATCTAACCTTTTTCTCCTTACTAAAAGTTTGTAAATTTAGATTTTGTTTCCTTCTTGGACATTTAGCCTTGCTGTACAGATGGGTTGGCTTTGATTACTTGGTCAGATCACACTGTAGGGCTCACACCAGTATTCCGACTGCCATCCAAGGTGAAGGTAGGAATTAGTTCAGATTAGATGTTAAAATGAAATTCTTCTCTGTGAGGGTCGGGAGGCCCTGGCACAGGTTGCCCAGAGAAGCTGTGGCTGTCCCATCCCTGGAAGTGTTCAAGGCCAGGTTGAACAAGAATTGGGGAACCCTGGTCTAGTGGAAGGTGCCCCTACCCATGGCAGGGTGTGGAACTGGGTGAACTTTAAGGTCCTTTCCCATTCAAACTTTCCGTGTTTCTATGAGTTGCTACTTCTGTCATCCACTCCTGGGGAGGAATCACTTTTTGCTGTTTAAGAACTTGGTCCCAGTGTCCCACTGTGACCCGGCATTTGCTCTGGTGACACGGAGGCACATGGAGCCTGGTTAACGACAGCCGCTGTTGCTGCTCCAGTGTCTGAGGCTCTGTTTTTCTGGTTTAAACTTGGAATTCTGATTTACGGGGGATTTCTTGCTGACACAAAAAACTTGAGTTGCTCAAATGGTGGTGTCAGGTTAGGTCCTCTAAATGTTTGCTTGTCCTTGTGTTTTTTTAATGTTCAGTGGCTCCTCTACTTTCCAGTGTGTTTTGAATGAACTTCCAAATCCACTTGCAAATCAGACAGTTGAGTTTTTGCATCATACTTTTAGACTTCCAGCATTTGTAAAGAAACACTCCTGACCCTTGATTTTGTCTTTCCATTTGACTTGTACTGTGTTGATTTTTTTATAGCTGTGGATTTTCACATGGCTAATTCTCGTCCCGTCTGTAGGAGTTCTTGAGGAGATGAGGTTCTTATGAATCACCTTCTTTCCCCCTAAAGCTGCATCCTCCTCAAATATACTCTTCTCTGGATCTGCTGGCTTTCTCTACTCCTCTTCTGCAGTGTGATAGGAGCCTTTGATTTTGATTGCAGGGGCCACTGTCATGGTGCTGTTTTGATCCATTCAGTCCTTGTTCTTGTACAGGCTTCCAGTTGTACCAAAACGTTCTCAGATCCTAATGAATCCACGCCTGAGTGTGGGAGCCGTTCTTTGAAATGCTGTCACACAACTCTTGCTCATTGCCTTCCTATTGCCAGCCTGAATTTTGCCTCTGGACACTTCCCTCCATCCTTTGCTGGCTGTACCCTTGCAAACAACGGCCTGGGGAGCCAGGACAAGGGGGAATGGCTTCCCACTGCCAGACAGCAGGGTTAGATGGGTTACTGGAAAGAAATTGCTCCCTGTGAGGGTGGGGAGGCCCTGACAGAGGTTGCCCAGAGAAGCTGTGGCTGCCCCATCCCTGGAAGTGTCCAAGGCCAGGTTGGATGGGGCTTTTGGGGCACCCTGGGCTAGTGGAAGGTGTCGCTGCCCATGGCAAAGGGGTTGAAGACTATAAGATCCTTCCAATCCAAACTATTCTAGGATTCTATGAAGTGGTAAAAGCTCAGAATTGTTGTACCTACTTCATCTCTGTTCCACATTAACACCCCCCCACCCCCTGATCTTTGTTTTTCACTTGAAGGAGGAGATATTTGAACTCCTTATTAAATGGCCTATTTGATTTCCGGTTCATCAGACACTCCCTACCTTTTAAACAATTCCTTTTTTTTCTAGAAATTGGCAAAAGCAACAATGAAACTCAATTGGGGTGAAATTACCACCTTTTTCTCCTGGTTTTTCATATGTTGTTCCTTCTTGTCGGATTCTTTTGGAGCCCATCTCCTGCAATGGATAGATGTCTCTTACCTGTCTGAATCTTCTGGTTTGCTTTGCTCCTCTGTGAGCAAATCTCTTCTGGAGAGCAGCTTAATAGTCTGAAGAGTTGACAGTGATTCCACCCTCAAGATCAGCCTGACAGTTTCTGTGTTGTGGAAGACAATTGAATAGCTTGGATTTGCTACTCCAAGCATTTAATGCAGGGATTGGGGATATTCACTGGGGAGACGGGAAAATGGTTTTCCTGTCTGTCTCTGCTCTCCTGTTCCTTTTTTTTTTTTCCTTCTTCTTATGATTATATTATGACATTCCTTTAGGCTGGGAGTATTGTTGCTCTTTACAAAGATGTGAAGAGTCCCAAATCTGCAGTCCCAAATCTTTTTCCTGAAGCCATCAAGTCTCTGTAGCTCTCTAAGATGAGTTGGCCACATTGTGTGGGGTGCATTAGAGGAGGCCACATGATTTATTAAATATCCTGAGTAGCTGCTGTCCTATATACGTGTTTTAATGTCTAGTGATAAAGCCTGGGGAGGTCATGCAGTTTGTGCTGTGGTTAAGAAAACTCTGGAATACCTACTTCCTATAGAGCTATTCCTTTTTCCCAGACCACAAGGAATCACTGTGCATCGGTGCCAAAGGTAGTTAAATCAAGTTGTAGGAGAAACGTATTTGATCTTTGTGAAACCAATCTGTCTGATGTGTTTCCTGGAGCTATTTATTTTATATTGGAAAATATGGTCACTTCCATCTTTCCAATTTGCTGCGGAGCTCAGTTCATGATTTAACGCCTGCCATGCCCTGGGCTGATCCCCCAATGTGGGCAGTGGGGCGGGGGGGGGGTTCTGCCCCTCTGCCCTGCTCGGGTGAGACCCCGCCTGCAGAGCTGCCCCAGCCTTGGAGCCAGCATCAGCAGGATGTGGAGCTGCTGGAGCAAGGCCAGGGGAGGCCACGGAGATGCTCCAAGGGTGGAGCCCCTCTGCTCTGGAGCCAGGCTGGGAGAGCTGGGGGGGCTCACCTGGAGAAGAGAAGGCTCCAGAGAGAGCTCAGAGCCCCTTCCAGGGCCTAAAGGGGCTCCAGGAGAGCTGGAGAGGGACTTGGGACAAGGGCCTGGAGTGCCAGGACAGGGGGGAAGGAATGGCTTCCTACTGCCACAGAGCAAGGTTAGATTTGATCCTGGGAAGAAATTCTTCTCTGTGAGGGTGGTGAGGCCCTGGCACAGATAACATCTTGTTTGTAGAAATAAGCCAAACTCAGTGTTCTTTTGTTTTGCACATTCATTTCTGAATTGCAAGTTAGAAGATAGATTCAGATTGTTTCAGTTGTCATCCTTCACATTATTGAAGGGCTCTCAACAGGGAAAACTAACACAGGGAACTAAACTTCTCAACAGGGAAATGTCTGCATCTGTCTAGTCTTGCTCTCAGTAACGAGGGTTGTATAAATTGACCATAGACTCATTGACTTGTTCAGATTGGGATGGCCTTTAAGATCATTGAGCCCAACCATTAATGTTACTTCTCTTAGATAAAATTCTTTAGGTGGGTTTTGGAAGAGTAACAATTGGAAGCCTCTCAGACTTGCTGGATCTTCAAGCTTTCATTCGTCGTCACTCAAAATTCCTTTCAGGTCTGACTGCTGTTTGTTTGGGTCTATTATAGCAAATGAGAGGAAGTTCTCTAAAATACAGCTCTAATATTGTTCACTGACGGTGGCAATTCTGGCAAGTGTAATGGAAGAGTTTGACTCTTCTCAAGGTTGGAACAAGCTTCCTCATTGTGCAGCAACCCCATCCTGCCCCATCTTGGCTGTCCTTAGTTACCTTGTAACTGTCTTTCTTTGTAATGCACAAGGCCAGTTTAGTTTCTGCAGCTTGTTTTTATTTCCTAGATCTAAAAGAACAAGTTTCAATGAGCAAATGAAACTTAAGAACCTTTAACAGCTTATTTTAATGAAGCAGAGGCCACAGGCTTTGTAGTTGTCTCTTTTCAAGTCCAGGTTTGACTTCAAAGGTCTCGCCCTTAGGAGTTTCACGTGGACTTCTTGCTGTAGCTTTTTGGCAGGTCACAGCACTCTGGTTTGTGCTGGGGGGAGGGACTGGGGCAGCATGTGCTTTAAGTAACTTCTTAGATGGAAATAAACACTTTCAAAATACCTGCTAGGTGTCATTCCTTCAGGTAGCGAGGTTCTTGAAAGTGTTCAAGGCCAGGTTGGATGGGGCTTGGAGCAACCAGGTCTAGTGGAAGGTGTCCCTGCCCATGGCAGGAGGTGGAACAAGGTGGTCTTTAATATCCATTCCAACCCAAATCAGTCTGTGATTTTACGATTCTTCCCCACGCTGAATAATTTTCACTCCCTGGTTGCTCTTTCATTTTTCTAGCCATGGCCTACCTCAGCTGGCTGGTCTTCAGTGCCAGACTGGATGCTTTGGAGGCCCTTGGGTTCTCCAAATGATCATCCTGCAGCTCACATCAGGCCTGTAGCCACTTTGGCATCTGATCCTGCTTCCCAGCTGTCCTCTTATTTGGAAAGGTTTTGACAGGTCTCCTTTTCTGAAGCAGCTCTGTGCAGTGTTGGCAGTGCTGAGGCTTCAGTTTGACTTGTGATAGATGCAACACCAGTGTGATAAATCATCGCTGGGCTGTGCTTTGCATCTCTGAGAGGAATCTCTACTCAGATCCCTGGTATTCTGTGATTACGATCCAAAACTGGTATTAGGCTACAAAACAATTCACAGCACTTTGTTTTTTTGTGGATTTGCTGGGTACAGCACTGGTACTTGCTGTTTATTATCCCTTCTAGATGTTAGGAGTTACTGCATGTGCCAGAATGCCTTTGCCTGTCAAGATCCACAACTGGGAGCAGGATGTTTTGGAACCACTTGTTCTGTTCTTCCTGGTGCTTTGACTTTAAGGAGACAATGTTATTGAAGACAGGGGTTTGGGGGGAACTTGGCTGCTATGGTGATAGCTACAGGTTTTGGCAACAGGACCTGGGGGTCATGTCATCCTCCCGTCTGGGGCCACTGCAGGGCCAGGTTTGGTAAGAGCAGCGATGTGCACGGTGAGTGTTGGATGTTCAGGGAGCCTTCTGTGTCACCATCTGTTTGCAGAGGCATGAGGGGATGGAGCGTGACTTCCAGATGCCTTTTGGACCGTACACATTCAATATCTGATGCGAGAAACCGTGTGCCCAGTTGGACTTGGTGCGGTCATCTTAGTAATCCTGGCTTTGCATGCTTGGGCTAATTCTCCTGTTTGGGTTTCTGGCACCAAAATAGGTTCTTGAACATCTCTGAAGGCCTGTAGGGCTGAGGCAGATTGTTCAGAAATTCCCCAGTGGTGTCTTGAAACCAGATTCTTTAACTTTTTTTTCTACGGGTAGATTCTTGCAGTGGTCCTGGACATCAAACCTCGTGATGAGTTGAGTGCTGTGGTCCTTCCATTGACTTGTGGCTGATACTGATCCTAAGACCTAGCACAGCTGAAGAAGCTGAGTCACCCCTGCCTTTTCGGCTTGGAAGATTCTTAAATGTTTGACAAAACTGTTGGCCGAGACACTTTTTGGTAAACCGGGGGCTTGTCTTCACAAACTGTTCAATCAGTCTCTGCTAACATTTACAAAAGCTTGGAATAATCCCTGAGTCCTTGTCGATCTGCTCTTGTGTAGCTGTTAGAACTGTAGTGTGCGGTGTGGTAGAGGAGGAAATGTGCTTGCTAAGGAGATGTTCTAAAATACATTTGCACTGAAACCCCTGTTAAATCTTCTTGAGCTTCTCCTGCCGACTCTGAATGTAGTAGTTTACGCATTGGAGCAAACCAGCCCTAACAGAATCACTGTGTCCTGGTGCAAAGTTTGTGGGATACTCAGAGACACCTTCTCTTTGATGGATTGGGATCAGGCTCCCCATTAATGGCTTAAAGATCATTTGCAATTAAATGGAGTCAAGTCTTCCATGGGATTTACCCTGGGACCAGTGCTCCACACCAGTATCTGAGCTTCCCATAACTAACAGACTTGCCTGAGCCACAGGTGGCTAAATTTAGTCTTCCAGCGAGCTTGGTATGACCTTGTACTGCAAGGACTTTTTCTACTTGTATCTCTCTCAACACGTAAACGCTGTTTTTGTGTGATGGACGGAGCTTTGAGGCTTGATGATGCCAAACAGCTTTTTGTGTTTGTCATTCGCCAACGCTTCCAGTGCAGCTGTTCACAGGAATTAACTCCGGATCTGAATGCAGTGCAAAAGGTCCACGAGTGATTTACTGGTACAAAGTCATCCTCACCAGTGGGTATTAAGGCTTCAAAGGAGACAGACACGATGTGGTGCATAGAGCAGACTACTTGGTAACGAACGTTTCTAATTGACAGCTAGGCTGAAGAATAGGGCTTGAAAGTGGAAGTTGAATCAAAGCAGCTTCATACAGATGCAATTTCTGAACTGTGGAAAAGGTAATGTTTGCCTTTGAGGTAACATGAAGCTTACCTGTGCAAAATAGCACTTTACTTCAGCTTCTGGGAGAAGTTTGTAGTGCACAGAGGTGGCCAGTTCTGGCATCTGCTTCCTTGCGTGGGTTTGCCTCCTTGTGTGAAGTGAGACTTATCTTCCATGTTCAACTTTAGGAGCTTCTTGTTGAAGCTGCTTCTATTTGAATACATAATTCAACCTACAAGCATAATGAAGAAGATTCCTTCAATGTGTACTCAAGCTTCTGGAGCTCTTCTGCCATCCTCCAAAAATGCCAGACTCCTCTGAAGTTGGCAGCACGCTGCCAGCTGAATGGGAAAAGTTGCTGGGAAGTTGAACAGGATTTTCAGGAGTTTGCCATGCTGTTCAGGAGCACAGTGAGTGGTGTGGGTTTTTTGCCTTGTGAAAGAAACTTTTGCAGGTGAGTGGGCAAAAGTCTTTTGTTTGGCATGGGCACAGCTTGGAGCCATTTGGATTCATCTCCCTGGCATTGACTCCATTGTTGTTGACGTACTGGTCTCTTGCTTGCTATGGGTAGTACACATTTTTTTATTTTTTGGAAGGCTGAAATATTAATCTGATTAATGATTAGGGTTGTTGAGTAAGACACTGAGTGAATTGCAGTGAGTGTGTGACTACTTCTGTTGTGTTGTGCATTTCTGGTCATTGCATCTTCACCAGGGTTGGAAAACATATGGAGAAGGGAAGTAGAGTTGAAGGTAGATGAGCAGCTACCTATCCTGGGGAGCCTGTAGTGCCTGGGACTCTTAGGATTGGGAGGATCTCTTTTGAAAATAGGCAGCAAACTTCTGAATGTTGCTCTTGGGGCTGTGTCAAAGCTGCTGGTTTAGGTGGTTGGACAAACGAAAAAAATGGTTGGACAGACCCAGGATCAGCATGTCCATAAAATGAATGCTGGTAGGACTGGGCAGTTGTGTCCATGCCAACATCTGTAATCCAGCGGTGCCAGATCCTGGAGCAGACTGCAGAAGTTTGCTGCTCCCTGGATCATCCTCAGTTGTCGTGGATAGAATTGACATAAGTGTTCTCCTCTATTAATTCCACCTTTATGAACCTCCTGCCTTTCCAGGATCCTGGGGCAGCGTGAGGAGGTGGTATCTCTGAAGAGCTCTGGAGGATGCCTGAGGGATTCTTGCAGGAGGGGAAATCTCCAGCTGTTTCCAGGATACTGTCCATACCTACAGACCTCCCATGCTGTGTTGTTCGAAGGAGAACTGCTGTACAGTGTACTGTGGCTTTTGAGTAAAAGCATTCCGGGAGGGGATAGGTAGAAATGGAAAGAAGGAAAATAAAATTAGAAATTAGGGATGAAGAAAGGAATTGAATATAAAGTTCTTGGTCCCTTTAAAAGGGAAAAATTCTTGAAATTCCACCTTTCTATGCAGAATGTGGGAGGAGGTGGTCATAATGCCTCTCTTCAGCTTTCCCAGTGTGGGATCCAGCAGGCAGCCAGGATGGCAATCAGCTGATAGCCCAGAAGAGGACAGGGACAGCCATGAGTGAAGCAGCACATGTTAATCCTACTGTGTGTCATACTAATTACATGCAGTGTAAAAAAAAAAACCTGAAAAAAATACAACATATATATATATATATATA